>PVJC01007458.1:0-50659 GCA_004026665.1 Murina feae
GGGCTGAGGGACTCCCTCCACCCCGAGTGCACAAATTTTTGTGCACCAGGACCCTAGTTAAAGTAGAAAAATGATAGTTTATCAATGGGAGTAGAGAATTTGGCAGCATGGGATACAATCCTTTTTTCCACTGCTCAGTAAAGTTTGCATATAGTACTATTTGATTCTTCATAAGGAGACTGGATCCTTTAGCCTGTATCCTTTCCCCAGGCCTTCAGGGAATATTCTGAACTTTATGTTTTTAACGGGGTTGGATTAATGTTCACAAATAGAATCTGGCTATTGAAAACTGAGCCTGGAGAATATCAGGTATCTTGGAACACAAAACTATTTCTTAGTTATCTTGAAGCTTTCTGTCTTGGTGACATCACATCAATTATGTTGAAATACTGACTGAGACTTGTCCTCTGTTAGGACAGGAGAGACAAGTGCTTATACTTAGGAAACTCAAGAAACCTCTTATTGATCTCAGATTAACAAACAAGTAGTTCCCTATGATTTCAGAGGGAGCAACAGGAACTTTGTTAATGACTCTCCTAATGGTTGGCCTCTGATTATCAAATTACCCACAGATACAGTGTGGTCTAATGGGAAAAAACATGGCCCCAAGAGTCTGAAAAACCTGAGTTTAAATCCTCACACTGTCAGTGACTTAGTTTCTCTTTTGGAATTTTATTTTATTTCCCTGTAACAATGAGGATATTAATATCTATCACATAGTTGTCATGAAGAATGCATTGTATATATTAGAATGCCTCCAGAGAAAAAGAATATGTCAAACTTATATCCTTAACTTATGAAAAATCCTTATATAAAAAAAAACTTCCATAGGACAATTTGACATAATAACATAATGATCATTATATCTTATCTCAAATACTAACACCCATCACAGAGCTATAAGCAACTAATCCTAGGAGAATTAATACCAAAAAAATTTTAATCCAATTTACAAGCTGGTGACAACTTTCCATTGAACCTTCCTGCTTTTTGAATAAAGTCCGTGAGAGCATTTCTAAACAACTATCTGCTAGCAGAGTG
Organism: Murina feae; assembly: GCA_004026665.1. Lineage (NCBI taxonomy): Eukaryota > Metazoa > Chordata > Mammalia > Chiroptera > Vespertilionidae > Murina > Murina feae. Next base: position 1,042 of record PVJC01007458.1, read on the forward strand.
TGAAAATTTTGTCTCTCCTGTTCTGTACCATCTGGTCGACCCCATACCCACCTCTCACTCCTCAGAGCGTCTGTGCAAGGCAAAGGCTGAAGTCTTTGAAGCTCTGATGCTGGCACTCACTAAAAACTTTCATAATGCACATTAGGAAATGCTTAAAGCCATAAACTTGGGTAATTAACTGACATGGCATTGTTCAAAGTTCTGAGTGCAGAGAATTCCTTAAAGGCAGCATTTCAAGTGTTTGCAATGGGATAATTTGGAGTAAAATTTGACAACTGAATTGAACAGATTGGAATATAGAAGTGTGAGGGCAGAGGTGGCTGAGAAGTATTTCTAACCTCTGGGAATGCTGATCAGATTTATCATCTCAGCATTTTCTTCTGCCTTTGGTTTGGTTTTGACACTCCAAGTAACTAAGTAAACCTGTAGACAGGGGTGCTTTCCCATAGGCATAGATGTGAGAATCAGCAGAGCTTCCTCTGAGTATGCCATTTGTCTCTGAGAACAAATGGATCTTGGACAGCCCCAGGACATGTGTTTTAAAAAGCATCCAAATAAATATTAGCTGTTAGATTCTTACATGCCAATCAATCAACAATACATATTAAATACCTAGTATTATTAGGCATGGGGAAGGAGCACAAAGAGCAGAATAGGCATATGCTTATGATAGGATAAGTAGCAAGACACAATCTGCACTCGGTAGTGAGAGATACACCCATTAACCACTTTTAGGACTCAGAGGTGGGAACTCTTACTCATGGCTGAGGAAGACACTTGGCATTAAAATAATCTACTCACTTCACCATTAAGACCCCATGGTCTTATTAGCTAATACCTCTACCGAACAAAGAAATGGTTTGGAAAATAGGACATGGAGACCTGGTGATCTTGAAAAGGAAAGGAAAAGGAGATAAAGTTTAGGGGTTTTCCTCCCCGCCCCCCCCCCAAAAGAACTTAAAGAAGAAATTAAAAAACATAATCTCATGGTATTATTCCAGTCTGTGGCAGCCATCTACAAAAGATCTACTTCTCAGTCAATTCAACTTCTAAACATTCTCCATCCTATATAATTGTGTTAATCAGTTTCACCCCAAGGAATTCATTAACAAAGAAAAAAAATGTTAATAAACACTCTCAGTACAATGGCCAGCGGGCTATTCCAATCGGAAGGGGAAACTCAGTAGCACTTTACTTCAGAAGGACTTTCCTCACAGACCTGGTTCCTCCCTCCCCTCAACTAATCTGACTTGGGTTTGATGAGTCTTTATGCGTCACTGTACCAGCTCGCCTTTTCGTTTCACTGCACACTGCCCAGAAGGACCCAGACAGGCTCACACGCCCACACAGACCTCTGCGTCAGGTTTTCCAATAAGAGTCCTGATTATTCACTGTCCTCAAACAGCGGGAGATTATGGGTCTCCTGCTTGGCAGAGCCTCATTAGATAATGAGAAAGGGAGCAGTCCTAAAAAAATTAATAGTCAGAGATTCCCCAGTGTAACTTCCTCATCAACTACAGCAGACAAATTAATTTCCTGCCCAGTTGTGGAATGCTTTGATCACTGTGCTAAGAAGTTCATGCTCTATCTTGGAGGCAGTTAGGTACCATGAATGGCTTTTAACAGGGAGGGATATTATCAGATGTGCATTTCATAAACATAAATTAGAGAATGGAACCTGGAAGAAATACTAAAGAAAATACAGATCATGGCCTGGAATGGATGCCAATTAGGAACTTATTACAATGGTGTAATCTGAGGTACTGAAGTTAATGGCAGTCAGAGAAGTTGGGAAGGGTGATGGGGGGGGGGAGCGATATATCTTTGAGAAACATTTAAAGGGAAAGATTTAACCACCAAATGAAGACAGAGGAAACTGAAGATGAGGCTATGTTGTCTAACATAAATACTAGAAATTATATATTGAGGGCAAAGCTAATGTGATAGAAGCTTTGTTTGGGGTACAAAAGATAAACTCATGCATACTCTTCTGAGAAAGAGACCACTGTGGGCTGAGCCAGCAATCAGAAGTCATTCAGAATTACCCTAAATGCCATGTCCCTATGGGTGAGGACAAGATATCAGGGACATTTTTTTTTTTTTTTGATCTTCTCCTGCAGCTGAACACACATCTTATACTAAGCCTGGTCTGGCCAAGTCTGGTCAGGTGTTTGTTCCATATCTGTTACTGAGCTTCAACATCAAAGTAGAAAGCTGTGATTTCTTTCCCCTGAGATGCTACAGAAGGTCAATTGTAATCCTGCAGTAATAGTTATGTCTGTAGCAGAAGTAGTAGAAATGACTTAAACTTATATAGTACTTCACATTTTTTAAGATATACTAACATGTATCACTCATTCATTCAACAGCCCATCACAGGAAGTAACTATAGTGATTAAGAGCATATGCTCTGGAGTTAGGCTACTTATGTAGTCTCGGCCACACTCTCACTGTGTGACCTTAGGCAAGTTGCTAAACTTCTCTGTGCCATTTTCTCATCTCATCTACAAAATGTGTGTAATAGTGTTGTGATGACAACTGAACAAATTCATTTGTGTAAAGCATTTGGGAGAGACTTGGATGAACATAGGTAATTTGTATTATTTTTAAAGTAAATCCTCTAGTACTTATGTTAGACAACATAGTCTCATCTTCGTACCTGATTCCACTACTCCCTCGCCCCCACTCATAACCACTGAAGTACTTAGGAGAGTACTTAGAATAAAGATTGCTAAAGTATCTATTGTGTATCCAAAGAGAGATGTTAATAAAGTACTGATTTGAATAGAATTACTGCCCTTTTGATGACCACATAGGAGGCAGCATTTGTGCTGTGCTCAGATGAATAAGTAAGATTTAATGTTATATTATGTGTTCCCATAACAGTCAGGGGACATAGGCAGAGTATGTTCTATAATTTCCAATTTAAAAATGACACTTTGCAAAGCATTAAGGTGCAGTGACTTGCCTGAGGTCATACCACTATCAGACAACATTGGTGGGTTAGAAGCATTGTATCCAGCCTCCTGGCCAGCTCCATCTGTGTGGGTTGCATAGACCCTGCAGCATCACAGAGAGCATGCTTGACTCTTATTCTGTGTTCTGAGCTGTAAACAAACAGAATGAAGTTCATCCCATGCCTCTGATCAAATGACCATTGCATACCTCATGTTCAGGCATCTGCTTTGCAGCTGTCTCTGGTGATGAGATGAAAGCCCAGTGCAGAGCAGATGGACCCTATCCCCATTCTGGCTGGTTCACATTAGACTCCATGCATGGGCAATGTCAGCAACTCCTGCACCTGGGGCAGCAGCGATGGAGGACATGCATGGGCACATGCAAACCAGCCCCCCCCCACCCCCACCCCAGTAAATGCTCCATGAAGGAACCTGACATTTAGAAATTCAAAAGGCTTCAAAACTGCCACTATAATAAATATCATATTGTGAACTTCCTCTTGCTTAGTTTATGGTTGAGCATTATTTTTCTTTTCATCACGTATTGGAGGGTGGGTAACACCATCATCTTTTCAGGTTTGGACCCTTGGAAAGTTATATTAGAATTTTTGTTCAAAGCTAAATGTGGAATGGTAAAAGTTGCATTAGCATCTTAGAAATGTTTTGTCTTTCGGTTGAGGTTAATAACGCAAAATTTAAAAATTTAACCTCAGAATACAGACATCTTTTCATATCAAACAAGTAAAACAAAATGTCAGCATTATTGCTGCTATGTTTGGTTTTGCCCAAGCTATTTGAAAAACCAATTAATTTACATCTACAACACACCCTTCTGCCAAACTTCACCCAACACTGCTGTCAAAGTGAGGGGAACTCCTCAAAATTAGCCTCATGCCTAAAGTATCCTGTTTCATTCAGACACATAGAAACATCAAATAGACGATCACACCTCAGAGGGAAGACAGGGGAGTGGGAGAAGGGGGTAAGAGATCAACCAAAGGACTTGTATGCATACATATAAGCATAACCAATAAACATAGATAGTAGGTGGGTAAGGGCATGTGTTGGGGGTACGAGAAGCTGGGGAGAGGTCAATGGTGGAAAAAGGAGACATATGTAATACTTACAACAATAAAGAATTTAAATTAAAAAATTAAATTATATATTACAATGATGTAATAATATTAAAAAAATAAATTATCCTGTTTCAACGTTTTACCTGCAGCTGACTCTGGGTGGTAATTTTTCTTCCTTCCTTTGAACTTACCCAGTATTTGCTAAATTTCATTCTCTACAAAGGAAATAAATTTAAGGAAAAGAGAGAAACAAAGACACTGGCAAAAAGGTGTAAAGAAGATAAGCAAGAATGGTCTAGGGAGGTAAGGTTTTGAAAACAGTTATTTATTGTGCTATGCTAATTTACATAATAAATATAACCTCAAAATAAAAATGTTCATAAGCCAAATGTTGTTACTTAGAGGTAAGTAACAAGTAGAAAAATAGGCCAATATTGGCCATTGAATGAAAGGATGTTTATAAGAAAGATATTTAGAGTTTACTTTTATTCCTGCTTATACCATTTTCTGATCTACATATTATCTAACTAGGGGCCCGGTGCACAAAAATTTGTGTACTCAGGGTGTCCCTCAGCCCGGCCTGTGACCCCTCAGGGGATGTCCACCTGCTGGCGTGCCTGGACAGCCTGGGTGAGGGGTTGCTGGCAGTTTGCAGGCTGGCCAAGACCCCCAGTGGGGACCCTCACCCCATTGGGGTGTGGCCAGCCTGGGTGAGGGTCTGAGGGCTGTTTTCAGGCTGCCCACAGTCCCTTCAGGTTTTGGGTTCCTACTGGGGTATGGCCAGCCTGGGTGTGGGGCTGAGGGGCGTTTTCAGGCTTTCAGGCTGCCCACAGCTCTCATTGACCCAACGCGCCAACAAGGCTGGCTGGAAGAAGGTATCTGGGGTTTGTTTATCTTCTATAATTGATACACTGTTGCTTTAAGCCAGGCCTAGGTAGGTAAGGAAGCCTCCTGTTGGCTTCAACTCCATGGCTTCTATAATTGAAAGAATGTTGCCTTAGTAGAGGCCCAGCTGGCCTAGGCAGGCGGTTTACTCCATCGCTGGTGCAGTGGAAGCCTCCTGTTTGGTTCAGGTCTGTGGCTTCTATAATTGCAACTATGTTGCTATGAGCAGAAAGAGGCCCAGCCAGCCTAGGCAGACAGTTTACTCCTGGTGCAACGGAAGCCTCCTGCTTACTGTAGCTCCGTGACTGCCAGCCTCCATCTTGGCTGGGTTAATTTGCATACAGTCACTCTGATTGGCTGGTGGGCATGGCTTAGGCGTCCTGAAGAAACAGTCAATTTCAATATTACTCTTTTATTAGATTAGATAATTTGGTTTGCTAATAAATATGTGAACCAATTGCAATTCTGGGCTTAAGAGCCTTGGCATTAAGACATTGGGTGATTTCTTTAATCCTTTGAATTACATAATAATGGGAAGGTATGAGACCTTCAACATAATATACCTCTAATTACTCTGATACTTAAGCTGAGATATGAGCAGTTTCTCTGGGTCTGCATGAACTCTGAGTCTAAATGAGCTTTAACTCCCATTTAAAGAAAACCTTCAACCTTGAACACACACAAAAAAAAGCTAAAAATGAATCATGGTGATTGATACTCTTTAATTCCCATGCCTTGCATCTATGGTACCAGTGTTTTAAGACCATTTCCTGTGGTGCCAGAGTCTGTTATGTATTCTGCTCAGGCCATCACCTAGAAACAGCAACAGAGTCTAACATTATGTTCTTAAAAACACAGGAGAAATAAAATTGTATTCATCTTATGTAATGCCATTCCCCATAAAGATTTCATAACAGATATTATTTACCTGAGTCAATATTTGCTTACAGTCTATCCATATCCTATTAGTTCCAGTTTTGATTATACAAAACAAAATAGAGTTCTTCATGTGGGAAAGAGAGCTGTTGAATAGCAAATATCACCCACATGACTTATCATTTTACCTTGTGACCCACTACAGACCACCTGTGTCTCTGATCTATTTAACTCATCCAGCTCCAACAAGCTTCAAAATCATGTTGTTGACCAGGGAGTAGGATGCATGGAAGGAAGCTTTCTGAGATGGTACAGGTGCTACTGCTGATAACATTTAAGGTGTGACCATATGAGTCAGTAGCTGGGTTAAGAGAGGAAGATTAGATCATATGTTTTGATCCTTAGCAATTTCTTGTAGGGACTCAAGCCACGAATACCACTGTGGAGTGGTGGGACAACCTTTGATGTAGAAGTAGAAAACTCTGGGTCAGGTTATTCTTCCACCATTTTCTAACGGCATGACTTGCCAACCTCAGTTTCATCATCTGAAAAGTGAGGACTAATAATAACAAAGCCAATATACACAAGGTTATTCTCACTTTTAAATAGAGTGACGTATGTCAAACGCATTTGAAACCAGGAAACCAGTATAAAATGCAAATTATGACTTAACTTATTTCAGAGGTAAGGAAAGCAAGCCTCAAGAAAACAAAATGACCAAGGCTAGACAGTAAATGAAGAAGCCAGAATTAAACTTCTATTATTTGATTTATAGTTCGGTTCTCTTTTCAACCCACCATTTACAATTTTTGCCAAACACAAAATCTAACTCCCATTTGTTAAAAACAAATGATTTTTGCATAGTTTGCTCTTTGTGCAATTAAACTCATTAAAATAAGAAGCATGATGGTACACCAAATTATAAACTGATTTTTTCTGAATTGTCAGTCCCAAAGCAGACATTCTTAATACCCTACTATTATAACACATTAACTCCTGGGATCAGTGAATGGAGATCAGCACAACTAATTATTTTGAGTATCAATGCTCAATGCAGATCATAAGATCTATGTAAATGCCAGAGCAATACACAATATGAAGCTAGACATATTTATGGGTTTGTATTGCCAGTATATTAAAACTAAACTCTACCAAAGTAAAACAAAATAAAATCTCTCTTTTGACCCAGGGCTTTGTTTTAGCCACAGGATAAAATGAAAGTAGAAGCAAAGAGTGTTTAAAAAATAATTTAACTGAACCTGTGTATGTAAACTTTAAGACTTCATGTGACCCTATGAAAACCAATCAATGAGAACAGTAAACTAATTTTACAACAGCGAGAAAGAGGAATAGTATATTTATCACTCATCCTTCACATCTGGAATAAAGAATGTAGTACCGGCATCCTAACTAAATCACAGTGTGAGCACATCCAACTAAAGATTCATCTCAGATTAGCCTTTGCTAATCAGGTAATGTTGGGTTGTACTGTCTTGTGAAGAAAGCACAGGAAAAAATAATCATCCCAGAGTGTGACACTGAGCATTGACCCCAGAGTCCACTCTTTCTTTCTTAAAGGGCACTGTTGTGGTTACTGCACTCCACATGTGTGTTATCAACCGAATGCTAAAAAATAGAAGCTGACCATCTGCCAACTACTCTACCTCCCCAACCCTTAAGAGATGGGGTGAGAACAGACTTGTCATAGCCTTGCTCTGTTTCTATTTTATAAAATAAAACTACCTCCCATTTCTTGCTGGTTTTTCACATTCTACCTTTTTTTTTTGTTTTTATAAAGGGACCATGAGAGATTTAAAAAAGGACATTTACTTTAGTAAACATGATTCAGCCTGCATCCTACACAACCTGCCAATTTCTCCTCCCAGCACCCCACCTACCTCCTTCTCAGCAAGTGCCAGAGCCGGGCTTCTGGACCAGTTCTGCCAGAATCTGATTGGTTGTGTCTTTGTGTGTGCGCATGTGTGTGTTTGGGGATCAAGGCTGAAACTGTATCCTTTCTTGGTTTGTCCAAAGCAACACCTTTATTAATCACTTCACCTGTTCCCTAGTCCCAAGGAATACCCCTCAAAAATTCCTATTCTAGACCTCCTTTCAGCTCATCAAACCCATTCCTATTTCTGCTTCCTTTGTGTTTAATTAAATGCCCTTTCTTCTACTTCTACTGAGAAGATGACAGTTCTAAGCCACAAACTATCCTGTCTTTCCTTATCTAAATATTTATTCTATAATCTACCTTCTCTGTCCCCTCTTCCCTCCCTCATTCTTGATCTGCAACCTTCTTCCTTCTTCAACACACTGTCCTTATGATACATCTAATGCTTTTCTTCTTTTTCACATCTACATTTGTACATCTGCACTCCTCTCTGCCTCTCAAAATTTTGCTAACACATAAAGATTCATCTTAGATCCCATATCCTGTATAAAATCTCTCATCTCCCAGAAAAGGGCATTTCTCTCCTCCTGATTCCTATGAAAAAATACTTTTACATGAGTGATTTGACAATTAGGTGCCCTGTGATAACTGCAATGTTATCTTGAATTATTTTGTTTCATATTTTGTTAGTTAATTTTTATATTTGTTATTTTATTTCTTCCATGTCTTTCTCCATGTGCTTCAAAAAGAAACACAAACCAAACTCTTAAAGTGATTATTTGTGTAAAACTCTTGAAGAAATGTCAAAGTTAGGAATTTATTGTACAAGGAACCAGTGCCTTGAACATACTCTTCATCTGCGAGTCCTATGAATGAGACTAACGGTTGGGACTTGTTTTCTGGTTAAGATCAAGTGCAACAGCCAAGGCCATTGTTCCCCCATCCACATTCTCTCCCTCAAGAACCACAAAATCTCAGTCAAGACCAACCTGACATTGACAACCTCATGCCCGAGGTCCTATGCATATTTGTCCCTCCTTAGCTCTGAGGTTGGACACTTTTTATCCATACATGCACTCCACATTGGCAAATCCATGGGACAGGCCTTTCTGTCCAGACATTTCTCCTTTGATCTGATGATTTGCACCGGCCACAGGCTGCAGTGGGTGCATTCAGTTTGGTTGATGCCCAATCTGGCTCTTGCCAAGTCAGATGATATTTTCTCTTATTATTCACTGCATGCAGATAAGGAATTTAAGTACAAATGGATCCAGCACAGAACAGTTTATTCAAAGTTTCTTTCACCTACTCTCTATTAAGCACCTGCTTGCCCTTGGACCTCAAACCTTGATGCACGGGTCATCCGCTTCCCTTCTCTCCTAAACTCAGTTTCCAACCCCAGTGCAGCCTTGGTTAATGAGTCAGCAAACAGGATGAAAAGCACTGTGGGAGGTGTGGGTTTTAAAATGTCAAGAAGGACGGCTCTCAGGATACCTCTTTTGCCATTTCACTTCTCTACAGGGAGAGGCAACGAGCATTCGCTTCTCAGGCAGCAGAGCCATGTTTTCTCTTCACTATCTCACTGACCTGTGTCTGAATTCCTCTCACATAAACAAGGAGAAAAATAAAAGAGCTGCATCTCTAGCTCGCAGAGTAAATAAAATACTAAGCCAGGCTCATCAATTCAGTGTTTCTAATTTTCACACATTTCTCTTATTTTTTGCATGAGTGAAACCCAAAAGGAAGGATGTCCAGAGATATAGTAACATTGAGTAGTAAAGTAACAGCAATATTCAGAGTTACTCAGAGGGCCTGTCTCATTTTCAAAGCAATACAAGCCCAGCAAACACCACCTGATCACTCCCCAAGGAAGAACTTACATTTACACGATCCATGAACATTGAATGGGCCCACAGGATAATGCTGAGAGTAACCTGCTATCACCATACAAAGACATCTTCATCTTCCAAATGCTGCAAAGACCCCATCAGTTTTCCAAATGTGCCTTCCTTAATTGACCTTATCAATTTAGCTTTAGCTTTTCACCTCTGGCATGCAGGGTTTCTAATTAACCTTGAATTCATTGAAACCATTTGCTTTTTTTGACCATTATTTTCCCATTAGAGTATATATCATATGAATGCCTTTTCAGGTTCACAAGAGTACAAAATGCTGGCACTGCTTAATGAAAGCACATTTTATCATGACTGAGGGTTTATCCCTGAATGATCAGTTCTTACACCAGCTCAAGGGTGTAATGGGAAGACTGAGGCCTTCCTGCTGGGGTGGGATAGAAATGGAATCTGATCCAGCTGAATACTGTGAAAGATGGTGTACTTTGTGCAAGAAATGAGATCCATTATGTAATGCAAATAATAAGGATGAAGAGAGGCATCAAATCCAACCAGCGGGATATTCAAAAAGTACAAATTGCAAATCCACAGTTAGTGATGATACTCAGAAATCCACGCAGAAAGTATAAAAATACTTAATTCGGTAAAAAATATTAATTCTCCCCTAATTTATCCAAAAGTTTAAAGAAATTCTAATCAAAATCCCAAGATTTTTAGAACACAGATTTGATAAGCTGTTTCTAAAGTTCCTCTGAAAGAGTAAATACCAAAGAATAGCCAAAAATAGTCTTGATGGGAAAATAAAATGATGTCTATTTCTCTCATATTTTAAAATGTATCATAAAGGTATAGCAATAAAAACTTTCTTGATGCCAGAATAAGTAAACTGTATAATGGACAAGAGTATAATTTAGAAGCAGATCCATGTATTATGCAGGAATTCAGTCTCTGATAAAGTTAGCATTTAACAGAAAAGCATCTTCACAGAACTCAGTAGAAGGGCAACGTAATTTATTGTCCAAATCAGGACAATTTGAGAGTGAAAGGAAGCAGCAATTGGATGCTGGAACAAGAGCCAAAGACTGGACGGTCCTATGCAAATCCAGACATATGGTTATGTAGGTATAGACAGGGTTGTCCTTGCAAAATTATGAATACCTCCCCATTCCACTCTCAAAGGCATTTCAGGTTAAGCACTGACTCCTACAGTTACCATCGTCCTAGGGTCCTGGTTGTCAGGGAAGTATTCAAGAACCAAGCCCCAGGCTCTGGGAGAGGCTGGGACTAGAGAAGCCAAGTCCCTACTTCTCAGACAGGATCAGAAGATACTAGTAGTATTTAGGTTACAACTGTAGGAATTTGATGTTAGCAATCAAGGCAGAAATCTAATTTTAGGAACTTAGAAATACAAGAGACGAAAGCATCAAGATTACCTTAATACTGAGGGCCAAGTTCTGTTTAGAAGAGGCTGCCTCAGGAGGGGCCAGAAGGCACAGACCTAGTGGCAGTGTGCAGGGGCCAGGAACCAGATGGGGCCCAGCACGGTTTTTACTTAGTTACCTTATAAGTGTTCTAAAATTTTAGTAAAAATTTTGATACAAATTGATAATTATTTTTATTAACATAAAAAAAAAACACACCACAAAATGGTTCTCAGTATAAAAGCTCCACAGGTTAAAATAAGATAAAATATGTGAAAGTGTTGCAGAGGGTTATATAGCACTTCAGTGGTGTCTATGCACAGTTTATTACCACTGACATTACATAAAGTATTTATTGCTGGACACTTTATCTCACTTAACCACAGCCACCACTCCAAGTAGGTTTTATTAGCTTCATCTAAACAAGGAAGTTGAGGCTTGCAGGAAAGATGCTTCCCACCATTGCTAAGTGGCAGTCAGAACCCAGGTCTGTTAGGCTCATAGCCTTTTTGTTTTGTTGGTAACCAGGATTACTCTTTGGGTAAATCAACAGAGATGTCTGTAAACACAGGATAAGTCCAATAGATACTTACTCTTGGGGAAAACCAGTTGCACACAATCTAGTCAGAGATTTTAAGAACATTCAAACTCATTAAATTATAATTCTGTGTTTGCTTGAAATTTTTTCTGTGTTTACCTGAGAATAGCAAAATCACATCTTATCTTAGAATCATCCTAGCCTCCTCTTTTCCTCACATACTCTATAGTTACACTCAGCCAATCCTGTCTGCTCTACCTTCAAAATATATTCAGCACCTCTACTGCTATCAGACTGCTCTGCAAGTCCATCACCTCTTGTCTTGACCCTTTGTACAACATCAAAATAGGACTCCCTGCTTCAACCCTTGCTCTCCACAGTCTATTCTCAACACATCAGCCAGAGTGACCCCAATATAATCTACATTGATCAAAGTCCTGCCACAATTCCCCATTTCACTCAGAGCAGAAGCCAAGCCCTGTCTACTAGCACCTTGTGTTCTGGCTGTCTCTTAACTCATCTCTAATCACTTTCACCTAACTACTACATCCGCACTTACCTACTAGTTGTTCCTCAAAAACAATAGGTACATGATCACCTTCTCCTCTTTACAATGGTCATTCTCCTGTCTTGAATATAAAATCCCTTGCCTCCTTCTTACTGGCTAAATCCTTTTTCACCACAAGTCTTCACCAAAATGTCAGTTCATCAATGGGGCTGCCCTGACTGCCCCTCTTCCCAAAGCATCCCCTGTCTTACCCTGTGTAACATTCACCAAGGCACTTTTATCACCACCTGGCATGATATGTGAATAGTCTTATTTATCTTTATCACTCTATTCCTTCTTGAAAGTATTAGGTTTAACCACAAGAAACTGCCATTTGGATAGGTCAAAAATAGCCAACTATTAACAATGTCATGTAATTTACTTTACAGTTTTATGAGAATCTGTTTTACCTCTGCTAAATTTCCTTATGCAGATAACAATGCCTTGCATATAACAGGTGCTCAATAAATGCTTGTTGAAAATGACTGATTTGAGTACTAGAGCACACAGATGTAGTCAGGTGTCTTACCTAACTGGTAGTAATCACTTTTCATCTAGCTTAGTTTGGTCCTCAGTTATCGTCACTCACGACCAATCAGGGAGTTAGTCTGACCTGAACTCATCTAATGCTTTCTCTGGAACTCAAAGCCAGTGGCGGCCACATCACTTGCCTCTCTAATTTCAAAGACTTCAAAGCTATGTGCTCTGTTGACAGTTTCAGACAGAGAAACTATTCATCACTTTTGTGCTGATTCCCTTACCTAGTATCTCCTTTCAAAAGGGAAACCTGGCATAGGCAGGGCATATCAGGGACCCAGGCAGGCTTCCAGATCAAGCAGTCGTCACTGCTTGTCTGAGTTAGGAATAGGAGCGAGGAGAAAAGGTCTCTAGTCCCTTTCTCCTCCCTATGCTCAAGGCTTAGAGATTCCTGATTTCCAGTCTTCACACTTGCTGAACATATTTTATTACCTATTTATATTCTCTGGCAATTTACTCCTCTCTTACTGCTTTCTCACTAATCAATATGACCTATACATATTTTCATGGGTGATTTCTTCTTCATAGCAGTAAGCACTTAATAAGCTAAATTTGCTTTTTCACCTCTTTTTGAATCTGAGCCCAGAAGAATCAAATAGGTAGTACCCCTTTGTTCAGCCACATTTATTTTTAACAGAACAAGGACAGTAACACACTCAGAACACAATCATTACTGGAATGCAGTGAGGAGAATATGCATGTCTTGGAAATACGTATGTTCACTGCCTCTTCCTCCTCACTCTTCCCACTAACCCAGATTCCAGCTCAATGTCCCCTTAGGGGACTCTAGAAATTCACTATGCACATTGTTCCTGGAGTTTATGACACTGCATCTTTCCCTACTGAAGAAATTGTCACACACCATGAAGAAAGGAGGTCCCGATTCATTTGTTTTCTTTAATAGACAGAAAGCCGTTACCTCTTCATTTCAACTCAGAGCAGATGCTCAGTGTGTCCCTATTCAAAAACATCGGCTCAACAATTTGTTAGGACAGGATTTTCTGTTCCTGTTTTACAGCCCTACTTTTCATTGCTACACGTTTTTACAGACTAAGCCTTTGGAAGGTATCAGGTAAAACAAATAAGGATGAGCAGGAGAAGAAACAGATCCATAGAGCATTTACTATGTGTCCGTTCAGTCTGCTATAACAGAACACCACAGGCTGGGTGGCTTATAAACAACATAAATTTGTTTTTCACAGTTCTGGACACTGGGAAGTCCAAAATCAAGGTGAGGGAGCTCGCTTGAGTCTTTTTTATAAGGGCACTAATCTCATTTATGAGGGCTTCACCTAATGATCTATCCAGCTCGCAAAGGTCCCACCTACTAAAACCAGCACCTTGGGGCTGGGATTTCAACTGATGGATTTTAGGGGGACACAAACGTTCAGTCCATAACAATGGCCCAGCCCCTATCACATAAATCCCCTTGTTTCCATTCCATGGTCTTGAGAAATCGGTTAGATATAGAGGGCCTAAACAAGGGAAGATATGGTCTGAGACAATAGTTCTGTGAGAAGTTACACAGAGAGGCGTTCTGGCCATTATGGGACTGTAAGGCTGCAGCTCTCATTCACATACCAGAGAGTGGGGGGAGGTTTAAAGGGGGGTGCAGACCAGACCTGTATCACCAACACTGGGAGAAGCACACACTGAGAAGAACCAGCTCTGGTCTGGAATAGAGACAAGAGCGATTGGCTTGCCAAAAACTAATTCTACAAGCACAGAAACTTTTTTCTCCATTCAAACTTAGGACAACATGTCATCCTTCTCTGCCCCATTGTCATTAAGGATATAACCAAAATGAACAGACAGTAGGGATAATGGCTCAAAACTATACATCATTTTAAAACGTAGGGAAATTTTAAAGGCCAAACGCTGTGCATTCCTTCTATCTACCATCTCAGTATTTTCCTTGTGTCTTTGACTTTAATTTTGACTAGAAGATCTTGTGAAAAGTAGCAAAAGATTTCAACTTGCAGAGAACAACAGGGCTCCCAGACCCATCCTCATAGACATGACGGTGTAGAACTGCTTTCTGAACCAGGCTCACTTTTCTCTGTGCCATCAAATATTTGCAGCCTGATTCCACAAATGCATCCACACTTCAGAGATCTGTCATAGTACCTTTGACTTTCCTGGGTCAATAACTAATATGTGATTCACACAAGGATAAGCCAGCTATTACTAATGGTCAGCAGTTCACCCATTAATATTTTTGCCAGTTCACCAAGATCATTATTGTGCTTAAGCACTTGATTTCTTTTAAGACTGCCCATATTCCTCATACTGGCCAAAAATACAAAATTAATTCCTCACATCTAGAATGATATCTGATACCTGGTTTGTCTCTAAAAAATAATATATAAATGAATGCATCAATAAATCAGAAGCCCATCAAAATTATTTAAATGATGAAGAAAAGGAGTATACCAAAGAGGGTTTTGAGAAGGAATGACCTAATACTTACAGTCTAGATAATATACACCCTTAACTCTTATTTTATGGAAACCAATTTTCACACTAAAAACATTAGATTCTTAAAATAGAAATTCTTTTCCTTGAGAAATAATCACCATCATCAGACATACCACTTATAATGAATGGTCACCCTGCTAGAGCATTTGGGGAACATTTTGAAATGATGAATATGGCTCTTGTCACACATGTTATTCCTTATGTAAATACAAATTCACTTACAACTGACATTGTGATAAAGAAAATTAAAATCATTTGGCTGGAGTTTTGACATAGGAAGACATCAAGGGCAGCTCAGGGACTTCATCCTTGGAGGCTCCCAAGAACAGAAGGCAAACTGCAGCTTGCTGTCTACATCTGGACCCTCTTTCTGAGTCCCAGTACTGTCCACTGCCTGGACATTTTGTTTGGCATTTTCTTTAGCTCTCTCTGCCACTCTGCACCTTCCCCAGCAGCTCCAACACCCACCCTGCCCCAAAGTATCACTCCTTTTACTATATTCCCCACTGCTGTTAATGATGGCCACCCATCCACAGAATTCCCAAAGAGAAACTTGGATATCCTTTTAAAATCTTCTTTCCTCCTTGGCCAATATTCTCAGTGCTTAGATTGTCAGCCCAGGCACTGAGGGGTCTCTGGTTCAATTCCCAATCAAGGACATGTACACAGGTTGCAGGTTCCATCCTGGGCCCTGGTAGGGGCACATGCCAGAGGCAAACAATCTATGTGTCTTTTTCACATCAATGTCTCTCTCTTTCTCTCTCTCTCTCTCTCTGTCTCTCTCTCTCTCTCTCTCTCTCTCTCTCTCCCCTCATCCTCCCTTTCACTCTTTCTAAAAAGCAATGGGAAAATATCCTCAGGTGAGAATTTTTAAATTTTTTAAATAAAATCCTCTCTCCATCACCTTTTACCTCTTTAATTCAATGTCACCAAGTCCTGACCTCACGCCTTCCAAACACTGCTTGGATCTCTTTATTTTATTTATTATTTATTTATTTATTTATTTATTTATTTATTTAGGCATCCACACTTCCTCCAGATCTTACTTAGATTATTGCCATTATCATCTCCTTCTTGCTTATCATTTCATCCTGCTTTAATTTATCAATACTACTTTCAAATATGTAAATATCATCATGTGGCTTGGTTCCTTGCTTAAAAATGTGTAATGAATTTCAAAATTAAAAAAAAATTAAATGCGTAATAGAATTTCATCATCTCCAAGATAAAGCCCAGGACTTCTGTATGGTCTTTGCAAGACAGGTGGAATTTCAAGATTGGAGTGTTAATTTTCAATTCCCTGTATGTACCATAATCAACCATACCAGCCAGGAATGTTAACATGATCTCAGGAAACATAAATAGAAGAAGGTGATAGTGTTGTCATCCTCAACACTAATCAGATGACACTAGAAACACTATATTCAGAAAGTAGAATTGTACAGTCTTTAAGGGTGTAGATTCTGAATGCCGGCACAAGATTTATATCCTGGCTCCTTCATCCACCACCTCTGTGACTTTGGGCAAGTCATCTAATGTCCCTAGTTCCCTCTACAGTAAGATAATAATGATAAGAGTACCTGTCTTATAGAGGTTTTTGTGGCAACTAAATTAACTAAAATATATACAGCACTAATAAATAAATTTTAGTAATAGTATGACAAAGATACTTTAAGAGAGACATTAACCAATGGAAAATATCGTGAGGAGGTGACTAGAATAAGAAAAGAAACTGACACCAGCTTAGGTTGATTTGTCATCTAGAATTTACTAAAAATAATCAATTCATATGAACACCTAACTAACATCCCTCTCAAAATCCAGGACTGCTGGATCCTAACCACTCAACTGGCCAGCCTGGGTGAAGGGCTGTTTAAAGGCTGGCCACATCCCCTTCAGGGTGGGGGTCCGCAATGGGGTGCCTGGCCTACCTGGGTGAGGGGCTGATGGCTATTTTCAGCTGGTCAAGCCCCCGAGTGGGGACGCTCACCCCATGGGGATGTGGCCAGCCTGGGTGAGGGGCTGATGGCTGTTTGCAGATGGGCCAACCCCCCAGCAGGGACCCTCAACCCAAAGGTTTTCAGGCTGGTCACACACCATGGCGACCCTAGCTACCAGCCTCTGCTTTTTTTCCTTTTTTTTTCTGGGATTTATTTATCTTCTATAATTGAAACTTTGTAGCTTTGAGCAGAGCCCAGGTCTGGCCAGGGAAGCCGGAAAGCTTGGCTTCCTCCATCGCCTGGCAACTGAAGCCTCCTGCTCGCTCCAGCTCTGTGGCTGCACCATGTTAGTTGGGTTAATTTGAATACTTGTTCCTGATTGGGTGGTGGGCATGGCTTGCAGGTATGGCTTGAGCATAGCAGAAGGATGGTTAATTTGCAAGTTTCTCTTTTATTATATAGGATTCTTACATTATAACATCATAAAACATAATAACTCAGCCTTTACAAAAACTATATGAGGAATGTACTGTCATTATCAACTTCAATTTAAAGAAAACATGTGAAAAAGTATTAGAAGTTTGCCAGTGTAACACAGGTAATAAGGAGCAAAGCCTGAGTTGGGGTTCACCTATCTTTTTTTTTAATATATATATTTTATTGATTTTTTTACAGAGAGGATAGGAGAGGGATAGAGAGTTAGAAACATCAATCAGCTGCCTCCTGCACACTCCCTACTGGGGATGTGCCTGCAGCCAAGATACATGCCCTTGATTGGAACCGAACCTGGGACCATTGAGTCCGCAGACCGATGCTCTATCCACTGAGCCAAACCAGTCAGGGGAGGGGTTCACCTATCTTATTATGTTTTACTTTCTTGCCTTTTTCTCACTCCTGTCATATTCTTCTACCAACCCTCACCTTCTCTCTCTAAGTTTGATGTGGCAAAGGATGTGGTACTTAATGAAGAAAAAGGCTGTATCTCACCACCATCATTTAGTGCCTATTATGTATTTGATATGGATTTTGGTACTTGGTTTGCTTAGCAAAAATGTACAGGTTGAGAGAGTATAGGTTTTGGAGTTTGACGGGCCTGTATTGAAATTCTGACTTTACAACTTAATAGCTATGGAACCTCAGACAATTTGCTTACTTTCTGAATATCAATTTCCTCTTCTGGTAAGTAGAGCTCCCCTAGGGTTACTGTCAGAATTAAATAAAGCAAGGCATATAAATGCAGTATTTATATAGGCCTGGAGAAGTACCTCATACCTTTATTTTCATTGCTAGTTCTTCTCTATAAAAACCTTTTATTATAGTTTACCTCCCTAGATTCCACCTAGAAGCCAGAATTAAACCACATTTACTGAGAAGAGATGAAATGGTATCTGCATAAACCTGTTGTTCATACCAATTTAGTAAGCACATGTGAGTTATGAGCAGGTTTTCTTATACCAGCTGTGTCTGTGTGATTCTCAGTAGAGTGAATGTTTAACAATTAAACTGGCTTTAAATATGCAGCATAGAAGGAATCAAACTGAACATCAGTTGTGATTATCCACTTGAAAAGCTCATTAAGGAGTGAATTATGAAATAGTAGACTAATTAGGACTATGTAAAAATGTGTTCTCCATTTGTTCATAGAACTTTTTTTAACAACATTTTTAAAAATGAAAAAAAAAAACACAGAAGGACTTGATGTATTGGTATGGCCAATTTAGGGGGAATTTTTCTACTATTTCCTGCAAATGAAAAACACTAACATTTACTGAGGGCTTACCCAATGCCATACATTATTTCAAATCATCAGCATGGCAGTTCTTTATGATACGTTATTACCCTGATTTTCTTGATGAGAAAAATGAGTGTCAGAGAAGTTCAACGATATATTGAGCTGAGATTTCAACCTGAAAGTAACTTCTAAGTTCTTCCAAGTCATGAGATAATCATTTCTGATAGCTGTTATGACTATAGAAGTGATGCAAAATGTATTTTATTTCATGCACATGCATGACAATCTTACGTCAAAGACCCTGATCTACACTTGTCTGACCAGTCTGTCTCCTCCTCTAGACTATAAGTTCCCATAATAGAAGCGTCATGCCTGTTGTGTTCACCAATATCTCCCAAACACAGGCTCATTGCCAGCCACATAGTCACACATTCAACAAATACTTGTTAAATGAAAAATTAATGCTGAATTAACTAAAAGAATAGCAGTAAATCCACAGTCATTCTTTCACATGTGGCAGCACTGAGGAGGAAAAGAGGAGTGTTTTGCCTGCAGTAAGACAATTACTCAGTGACAGAGTAAAGATTAGAAGCCCAGAGCCTCTGAATCGCTGAGTTCAATGAGCCAAATCACCAGCAGGCTAAAGGATGGGTCCATTATTTAACTTGAGCTGTGATCTCCTGAAGCAGAAGTCAAACACACCACAATTACATCAACGACTGGCCCACATACATGACAGAGGTCATGGTGACTCCCACACCTGTCTCCAACCAGAAGAGCCCATACATGGTTGACCCAGCTATTGAAAAGCAGCTTGTGATAAACATGTAGAGAATCCATTCTCTCATATTTGATTCTTCTCAAAGAGGCCATGGTGTTCAGCAATACCCTTCTCTACCTCTACAACTAGGCAGCAAATGGAGCTCTTCACTCAATCTTCCAGGCATCAATCTGCGGAAGAAAGGTCTTTTCCATTCCTTTTCAGAGGCATTGTCAGAAATCATTCAGGAGGACTTGCTAGTCCCCCAAATAACATGTAAGGGGGTGGGTAGAGAAATACCAACAAAGAAATGGAAGGTGCAGCTAGACAGTGAAAAAGAAAACCAACAGCACATTGTCCTGTAAGTCATTTTTAGAAGAAGGAAATGACTAATGACACTGATATAAAATTCAGTAAGCTGAGAGGTTAAGTGAGAAGAGGAGAGAGAGCAGTAACAGTAGCACCTTTTAAAAAAGCAGTTCTGGCCTGGCCAGCATGGCTCAGTGGTTGAGCGTCGACATATGAACCAGGTGGTCACGGATCGATTCCTGGTCAGGGTATATGCCCGGGATTGCGGGCTTGATCTCCAGTGTGGAGCAGCCAATCAATGATTCTCTATCATCATTGATGTTTCTATCTTTCTCTCCCTCTCCCTTCTTCTCTGAAATCAATAAAAGTATATATTTTAAAAATAATAAAAATAAAAAGAACAGTTCTGATATAGTGCAGAAATCAATGTTTTATTCTGACCCAGCATGGATTACACTCCTCAGAAACAGAAAGAGGTAGCTTGGTGCCTGCAATGACCCAGTACAGTGCCTGGCACATGGAAGGCGCATAATAAATATCGTCAAGCAGATGCCCAAATGAATTAATTAGAACCGGTGCAGTAGTTTATTTTGGAAGAAAACGTCCCAATGACATGTTAAACCGCCCTTAATACAAAGTACCGATGTCTTCTAAATTAAATCACTAGGCCTAAAATTATCTCCACACATTGCCTTCTTCCTCCAAAGGCCCTGAAACCAAAACAACTCAATTCCTGTGGAGAACATGTAATAGCCATCCGCGAAGATGAAGTCCCACGCATTAGAAGCATTCCTAAATTTCTGTGTTTTGAGTGACCTTTTAAGTTGCTGCTGTGATGTCATTAGAATTACCATTTTACGCAAGATTAGACATGTAATTATGTGTTAAATGGTTCCTCCGGCTCTTGCTTGCCATGTAATAAAGCAGAGTGCATTAAAAGTATCCCACATGCATAGCTCAAGGCCACTGACACCAGAAAATGGATCCACTTTGCTCTTTTCTGTCGTGTGTCGCCCTTGAGGCTGTCACCTCGAGGCCTCGGCACCAGTGGGAAGTGAAGAGCCACTGCAGAGTCTTTCTGTAGAGCAGTTACTCTCCACCCGAGGCATCTAGAGCCAGGGGAGTCTCCGTAAAATCTAACTGATTTGTAATTTTTTGGCAAGGATGTGGAGAAAAGGAAAACCTTTGTGCACCATTGGAGAGACTATAAGTTGGTGCAGCCACTATAGAAAACGGTACGGAGGTTCCTCCAAAGACTAAAAGTGGAAGTGCCGTGTGACCCAGCAATTCCACTTCGGGGTATTTATCTAAAGAAAACAAAATCACTAATCCAAAAAGATATGTACCAATAGTCAAGATATGCAATTCACAATAGCCAAGATATGGAAGCAACTTAGGTGTCCACTGATGGATGAATAATGATGCAATATATATATATATATATATATATATATATATATATATATATATAGCATATATATAATATAAATATGTAATATATATTATATATATATTATTTATATAATGGAATATTACACAACCATATATATATATATATATATATATATATATATATATATACACTATTCCATTATATATACTATTTATGTAATGGAATATTACACAACCATAAAAAACTGAAATCTTGCCATTTGTGACAACATGGATGGATCTAGAGGGTGTTGTGCTAAGTGATGTAAGTAAGGCGGAGAAAGACAAATGCCATATAGTTTCACCTATATTGTGTAATCTAATAAAACAAAAACAGACTCATAGAAACAGACACCAAAAGGATGGTTGCAGAGAGGAGGGAGAGGGGATGGGTGAATATAGTCAATAATACTGTGATAAGTTTGCACAGTGACAGATAATTATTAGAATTAGTGGGGTGATTACATTGTAAGGTATAAAAACGTCAAATCATTGTATTGTGCTCCTGAAACTAATGTAACTAATATAATAATGTTACACCAACTGTACTTAAATTTTAAGAAAAATAATTCACCTTAATTAAGTCAGAGCCTGAGAGTTTGTAACAGTGTTTCTCACCTTGGCTGCATGGCAGAATTCCCAGGACAACTTTTTAGAAATGATAACCCCTAAAGTAGCTCACAGTTCTGGCTTGAGATCCAGGCACCAGCTTTCTTTAAATGTTCCCACATGTGATACTAATGTGTGTGCAGGAGTCAGAGGCACCTTCTTTATGCTTCTGTTGCTCAGGATGGGTATTAAGTTAATGCGAATGAGGAAGTATTTCAGTTTTATTATCTCAATATCTCAGAAAACTATGTTTTCTCTATTGAGTGACACTGATCCATGGGGGGGCGGGTGGGGGGGGGCGGGAATCAATAGTCTCAATGTACAAGTACAAAACAACTTAATTGGATATTTTTTTACAAAAAATAAAATCCAATTATGTTTGCTTTTAAAATTAATAACAGGAGGAAAATTAACAAACTAATGTTAAGTGTGTATCAGAAAGGCAAGTATTATTGTTCCCCTTTTTACAATTGCAGCAACTAAGACATAAAGATGTCAAATTGACTTGAACGAAGTCACGCAACTGGTAGTGGTGATGCCAAGATGTGAACAAGCAGACAGACACCTGGGCTCTCCTGCTCAGCTGTTCATTGGCCATGCTGCCCGCTCTATCACCCTTACCGGGTGATAATTCAGCAAGAAATAGAGACCTTCTGTCCAAGTCAATGCATGATACAGAGGGAGTAGGAAAACCAAGGGAAGAGAGGCAGTGGGGAATGGAAGAAAGAGGGAAACCCAAGCTGAGGGAAGGATCCAGAAGGAGCTGAGGGCTGCACCCAGTGGTAGTGAGCCCCACGCAAGTTGCCAGCTCCAGTACCAATCAATGGTCATGCTTGCAGTAGACACTTAAATGATCAAGGAAGCAAACACAACCAGTGTGTCACTGTGCGCCCTGTGTTGTGCCATAAAGGTGTATAAGACAGAGCCCTGCCCCGAGTGCCCACAGCCTTGCAGGGGAAGTGGGATGAGTTATGTCTTGCTCTAACAGAGGTGAGTACCAGAATGGTGAGCAGAGCTGAGGAAGCTGCACATGTGGACCAGAGAAGAGGTGACATCTGTGATGGCCTTTAAATCAGAGAAAGTCCCTCCCTGGCAGAGACGGGAGACAGAGGGAAGGTGTGACCTGAGTCGGGTGGATAGAAACCCACAATGTATGTGCGTGAGAAATGGGAAAGGCCCCGTCATAAGTTCCTGAGACAAAGATATTGTTCCAGTCTCACCTACTCCCTGCTATAGGACTTCTGGGTTTCAGGTCACACTCGTCTGCATACAAGCGTGGCTCTGCCCAATTCATCTCCATTTCTAGGTCATTTAATGATGGAATTGGACCAGGTTTTCTCCCCCTGTCCACAGCCCTGCGCAGCCACCAGCAGAGCTCTGTTTCATGGTAGGATTCCAAATTACAAAGGTTAACAAAGCGCCTTCTTGTCTCTGTCTCTTTCCTCGTCACAATTCAAAAGAAATGTTGCTTGTCTTATAAAGTGAGTGGAATTGAGGTAATTAAGTAATGAGTTCAGGAGGGCTGCCTGTGAGCAGAGAGAGCCGCCTAACCAGCTTCATTAACATAATCCGAGTGTTTCTTTGAAGCCCGGAAATTGTTTTCAACCTGCACAGAACCTTTACACTGTTGTCCTTAAGGCTGTTACTCCCTTCCCTTTTAATTAACAACAAAGTTAGCAGGTTTTAAATAACTGTATCTTTATGGGGGGAAAAAAACTGGGGTAAAGATACTCAAATCCACTTATTGGAATAACCTGAGGAGTCAGTAAGACCTTTCCAACAAGTTTTAGACAGTTCATTAGAATAAATATATCTTTCACCTTCCCTTTCTTTATCATCTTAGAGCAAACGAGCAAGCGAGCAATGCAGTCTGAAAAGTCACCCAAGTGTAATGAAATCACCGCAGCCCCTTTCACTTTGAATGATTTCCAAGCATTTGTACTATATGTGGTTTGTCTATGAAATTCAGGCTAATCACCTGTAAGAGGCCAGGAACTCGGTCATTTATTGCTTTACCTTGACTCAAATTGTACCACCTTTCTTGGTCTATTCCATGTCCCCAAGGGTGACTAAAGTGATCAGAAATGTTGAAATAACTTCTGGAAAGTTTAAGCCAATCCTCATTCTTATGAAGTGGTTTATTCAACTTAGATTAGTATCATTCTTTCCTGAAGGCTGATGGGTTTTAATAATAATTTAATCTCTATGTTTTTAAATTAAATGTTTTGGGGTAACATTGATTAATAACACTCTATAAATTTTAAAAGTACAATGTTACAATTCAACATCTATATATTCTATTACATGTTCATGACTATAAGTCTGGTTTCCTTCCATCACCATATATTTGAGCCCCTTTACCCACTTCACCCTCCTTCAGCCGCTCTTCCCCTCTAGTAAACAGCTTACTAATGTCTATAGCTATGAGTTTGTTTTTGTTTGCTTTGTTAGTTTGTTACTTTTTGTTTTACATTCCACATGAGTAAAATCATGCAGAACTCCCATATGATCCAGCAATTCCTCTTTGTGATATACACTTGAAAAATATGAAGACACTTATTTATAAAGATATATGTACCCCTATGTTCATTGCAGCATTATTTACAATAACCAAGCCGAGGTGTTTGTGAATGGATAATTGGATAAAGAAAATGTGATGTGTCACATCTTCTTTATATATCTCATACAATGGAATACTACTCAGCCATAAAAAAGATTAAATCTTGCCATTTGTGACAATATGGGTGGATCTTGAGGATATTATGCTTTTGATATGCTTTAAAGATATTAAAAAGACAACATAAATAACTTTAAATATACTAGATCCATATCACTGGAGAGCTAGCAGATTGAACTTCTAAATTTTTCTAAAACTACTTAGGGCATCCATTCTGGCGCATCCATTCATTCCTGCCATTTGTCCTAGGATAGCAAGGGTGGAGGTATGACTTCTTATGTCCATACTGGTTACCAAATCCCTATTACTTCCCATGGCCTTTGTTCCTTCTACCTCTGATTCCAGCCCAAGTTTTACAAAAGGAGCTCCACTCCCAGACCTACTTTCAGAAAGTAGGTAATGCAAGTAATTACAATTTACTTAGATTCATTCTTTAATTTATAGGATCACAAAATTTTGGAGCTGAGGGAGCGATCTTAGAAGTTACATATTTCAAACATTTCATGTTCCAGATTAAAAACAACTAAGCCCTAGAAAAGTCAAGTGAGTTTCTCAAAGCCACACAGCTAGATAGCAGCAAAATTGGGCCTATAACCAAGTTCTGACCCTCAGCCCTTGCTGCTGAATGTTGTCTGCAGACCAGTGATATCAGCATTACCCAAAAGCTTGTTATAAATGCAGAATTTTGGGCCCCACCCCAGACCCACTAAATCAGATTCTGCATTGTAGATCCTTACAACATTCGCATGCACGTGACAGCTGAGAATCACTGGGCTAGACCATAATGAGTCCTTCCCTAGAGAGCACAAGTGGGCATTGGTTGGAAGCATGATTTCACCTCTTCTAAATGTGACAAACATTCCAGTCTCCTGGTGGTATCATTTGTAATCTGAAAATAATAGCTTGCAGGGTTTTCATACTATAAGGATACCAGATATATGCATGTACATATCATGACTTATATTTAGGTAATATATGCATATATCACAACTAGGAGCTAATACAGTGTACAGTGGCTAATATTATTTGGATCCCCAAGCTTGCCCTCAATATTGTGTTCAACCAGAGAGAAAGCCAAGAGTGACAATGAAACCATAAGGAATCACCTTCCTACCTCCCTTCCTTTTTTTCTACTTGTTAAATATCATTTTAAATTGTATATGTGATTACAATTTCCATGATAGTTCATGATTCTAGATGATGTCTATGTAGAAAATAAAAACAGCTAACTGTTGTTAGTGTTATGCTTGGAGATGAAAGAACTTATCCCTAAATCAAGTTGTAACTAGAAGAACACGACATTCCTCTGATATCTCGATTCTAGATCCTATAAGCCAGGCTTCTAGGAGCCAGTCAATATCTGCTGCCGTCACTGCTGTGATTTCTTCAGACACTCAACTGCAAGGGGATGAGCCCACAGCTTGGCAAGAGTGGAGCACATTTAAAAAATGATACTATGTCCCCCAAATCTCATAGCTGTCAGCTTTCAAGAAAAACATTTTGAAGAGAAAAGGAGCAAAAAGTTAGTATTCAAATCTGAATCAAAATTTTGGAAATGTACAGTGTACCACAGAGTGTGAAATCATACCAAAAGTAGATTTTGGAGGAGGCATTTTAGAGGCCTCGATTGGAAAAATGTGTCGCCCTAAGACAGTGTCTTTCAACCCCAGCAGTGCATTTGGGAAGCTTTCAAAAACATCGCACCCATGTGTCTGAGGAAGGGCGCATGCTTCAGTGGTTTTTTACCAGTCGATTTTCATGTGCAGCCAGGGTTGAGGCCTGCTGCCCCACAGCATCAGAAACCCGGTCTTATTTAAAGGTCAGTCCTCTGAGAGCTCTTGGTTGTTGCTGATACCAAGTTTCCACAATTTAAAGCAATGGACTGAACTTCCGTGTGTACCTCTTTCAGGTCTTTTCATCACTCCTCCAGGACTTCCACCGTAAGGAAAGGAGCCTCTGGATCCACATCCTCTAAGATGTTTATATGGACCAGCGGCCGGACCTCTTCATCTTACAGACACGATGAGAAAAGGTAACTGACTACCCAGACACGATGCCACCGGGGAAGCATAGACAGCTGAGCTTCCTGTTTCGCACGTGCTACTGTTGGCTGGGCTCTATGTGGAGGGAATGGGGTTTCAGATATTGCTGCCTTCCTCCTCTTTGCACTCCTCATGCTCACTCCCACCACATAGCTTTGCAAAGCCCTGCCTCTGGGACATGCCCTTCACACATGCTCATGCACACCCACTCACCACTTGACTAACTCCATCTCTGCCTCAGATACCCCTTCCATCAGAACCTCCCACCATCCTCTTAACCAGTCCACACTCTCTTTATTCTCCACTGAATATGCAGGATCTACTGCCATTCCTGGCCCATAGTCAATGCTCAGTACTTTCTGCACTAAAATAATGAAAATTACATTTCAAGACACTGGAAATAGGGTGGGGAAGGAAATCTGGAAAGGATAAAAAGAGGATGGACAAGTCCATGGAGCCCTCAAATTCCTTGATGGAACAGTCTGGGTAAAGGGAAAATGGGGGAATAAGAAAAAAGACTAAAGGTCAAAAACGGTGTGAATAAGATAAAGTGACAAATACATACTGAATCCAGCCCTCCCATATGGATTTAGGGAGTAAATGCATGCATAAACTTCTCTGGCCAGTTTTAAATGTTTTCTTCTGCTTCTCTCTCTTTCTTTTAAGGTTTTTTTTTGTTCGGGGGTTTTTTGTTGTTTGTTTTTTCTCACTAAGTCTACATAATGGCTTGTCTCATAGAGGAATGAGCACTGAAAAAGATTAGGCTTTGTTGCTACAGCAAGATCTCTGTCTTTCTCATTGACCCTGTACTATTACTAGGGTTTGGTAAAGCTAACATTTAAGCAAAACTGCCTCTACCACCTTTTGCAATTATGCAGAGATCACCTGCCTGTGGGTTGTGAAAGAAATCAGAATTGATGAATTGTGCTGGGCTCTAGAGGAAAGACCTAGCAGAAGTTTGCTGGAATGCCGTTTTTTTGAGAGCTGATACTTTCATTTTGATTTTTTAAATCGGCATTTCCATACAGATGAAAGCCTTTGAAAAATTCTGAAAGCAAAACTAGCCTTCACAATAACTATATTTACAGCAAAAATTGGGAAGCAATTTTAATATGCACAATAGAAAACCTGTTAAGTAACTCATAAAATGTAATAAATATAGCACTTAGTATTTAAAAATATTTTGTCATAATATTAACTAAAAATTAGGTTGGAAAATTATATGCAAACGATTACAGCCACAAAACATATATACATAAGGACAAGCATGGAAGAGAAAGCACATTTTTCTAGTTCTTCATTTCCCAAGTGCTTTGTAATATACTATCTTAATTGTGGAAAAAATAATGATATGATGTTAAAGTAAAATTACAGACCAGAAGACAACTAGTGTCTGAACAAAGTTCGAAAAACTCCCAGTGTTCATCGTAATACAAGCAGATCAACTGAAAATGTACTGTCTTTGTTCATCTCTCGATTTTCACATGCTTCTCAATGCTTAATCAAGTCATTTTTTCATTTGCTTTCAAGTCAAGTAAGTTGAATCATCTTTCAGCAAGACTCTACAACTAAAACCCCATGTGTCATTTCAAGTTCCATCTTTTATATGTAATTTCCTCATTTCCTTAAAAAGAAAAAAAAAATGTCCACTCCCAGGGATGGTGCAGAAGGGCGGAGATTTTGTTGCCCTACAGGAATATTGTGGCTACGAGTGACCAGCCCTCCTGAGATTCTGAAGGCTTCACTAGAGCAGGTGAAGTGAGATGGCTTTGCTTCACCTTCTGTTTATTCTCATCAAAAATATTTATTAGATACATTAGCCTGAGTATATCTTTTCTTACAACAAAGAGATTATAGTTTACAAACAATTATTATGCACTGCATGTTTTCCATGAACTCTTCTCTTTCAATTACAAGATAGGGACTATTATGCCTGTTTTATCGATGGAGAGTGGAGGCTCAGAGATTTTAAATAACTTCTGTCCAACAACTACCAGTGATGGAATCAGGGTTTAAATCCAGGTCATATTATCTCCCCTGCACTCTACAGCTTACACAGCATTAAATATATGAGATATTTGGAGAAGCAGGGAACAGCCAAGCCCACAGAGGAAAACTGTTAAGATGGAGTTAAAAATAGTATTATTGAAGGAGATAACAAACATGTGAATATGACATATTGGCGATATTTGTGAAGTTAAAAGGAGCAAACAATAAGCTTCTCATTATGCACCAGTAAGATTTACGAAAGTCTTAAATTACTACATTTATTTACTTTTCAAAGAGTGATTTCAGTAACTATGGGATTTAAAATAATTAAAACATTGACTCTAAGTAAATCACTTTCAGCAGGCTTTATTTATGGAGTGGGCATGCCAAGGCTTACTAAATCAATCTGCATGGCTTTGTCCTACAAAGTCAAAAGCAAATGAAAAATACAGCCAACGAATACAGCAACAGAATCTGCCACTAAGCCAGTCTCCTTAGTTTGATGTTGGTTCATCTGTCTGTACCTTTCTTGACCACATTTTCATCTTCACTGTAGGATAAGATTCATATCTCAAAACTGTCTTTGAACAGCATCTACTGTTCTGCTAAAAATGCTCTTGGTGGCAATAATCATGGTGATAATGAAGGTGATCATGGCTGAAAATGAATCTCGATAATTGAAGTCCTCAAGTTAATTATTCAAAAACAAATTAACTAGATCGTCTGGCAGCACTGCCCAGAACTGCGAGTAATTTTTCCACCCTCAGTTTCTAATTCTGCCAACCTGGCCTTTGTGTCCTGCATCTCCAGCTGTGCTCCAGCCACAATCCCAGAGACCAGGCAGCCAAAATCCTTGACTCCACTCCACCCTGCCTCTCCTGACACCAGCCCCAAACTTGTCAAGATATTGGCTGCCCAGGGATTCCTCAAGAGGTGGAATACCAGGAAAGAGCTTATAAACAGGCACAGCAACTAAGTGGAAGGAAAAGTCCACCCAAAATTCTGAAACCAAGTGTTTTATAGCTTCATGGTAGTTGAAATCAATTTTACTTTTTATTTTATTTTAATTCAAAGCCAGTCCTTTTTCAGATCATCTGCTACATGCAAAACACAGATTTCTGTCCTTATCTTCCATTTCATAGGCCCAGCAATACCAAGGAATACTTTTGCTTTTCTGAACAAACTTCTTTGATAGGTGAGCTTACATTAATTTCTAAATTGCAGGTGGCAAATAAAACAGCAGCAGCAATAACTAATTTATAATTAGAAGAAAAGGTTTATCTGCTAAGAAGACAAAGGCTGTGTTTATCAATTATTATTCAAATTTTTTATTAAATGTTGAACCGATATGAAGGAATACCTATCATATGTTAATATCAATAATATATCTACACTAATAAATGAGAAACATGCAAATTAACCATCACTCCACCACTCAGCTACACCCACCAGCCAAACAGAGCAACTATGAAAATTAACCCAACAAAGATGGTGGTTAATTTGCATACACAGGCACAGAGTGAAAACTGAAGATGACTGAAGATGATGGCGGCCACGGAGCTGAAGTGAGCAGGAGGCTTGGGTTGCTCCCGGTGATAGAGGAAGCCAAGTTTCCCGCTGACCCTGGGCTCTGCTCAAGGAGTGGCTGGGGGCCTGGGTTGCTGGAGGCAACCCAGGATTCCAGCCCACCCTGGGCTCCACTGGAGTAGCTGGGGGGGGGGGAGGAGGGGCTGGGGGCAGCCGAAGCAAAGAAGCTAAGCCTCGCTGCTGCAGCTGGACCAAAGGCCTGAGTCCTGGGTGCTGGAGGAAAACCAGTACCAGCAGCCAGGGGAACGAAAGCCTTTTGCTCGAATCTTCGTGTAATGGACCACTAGTATCCTATCTAATAAAAGAGTAGTATGCAAATTAGGCATCCCTCCATCACAAAGATGGCCTCCCCCATAGCCACAAGATGGCAGCGCCTAGTCCGGCTCAGCCCCGCCACTGAAGTGGTCAGGCCTGTTAGACAGGCAGGTGGCAGGGGAGGCAGGGGGCCCAAGGGGCAGAACAGGAGATATGAGGGGTTGAGGGTTCCCTGCCCAGGCCAGGGGCCTTCACCAGAGGCCTCAGGCATGGGCAAGGGCAAGGCAGGAGATCGCAGGGTCCTGAGCTCCTCAGAGCCAGCAATTGGAGGGGCAGGGCCAGAGCCTGCAATTGCAGAGGTCTGGACACCATTGGAGCTGGCATAGCAGAGACCTGGGGATCCCCTGGCCAGGCCTGCAGCCTTGGCCAGAGACTGCCAGTGGGGCAAGGATCAGAGCCAGTGATTGCAGGGGTCTGGGCTTTGTGAAGCTGGTGATTGGAGGAGCTTGGAGGTCTTCTGCCCAGACTTGCAGCCTCAGGCAGAGACTGCAGGCCTGGGCAGGGGTGGAGCCTGCGATTGCAGGGCTCTGGGCACCAGGGGAGCCGGCAATGCAGGGGCCAAGGGGTCCCCTTCCCAGGCCTGCATCCTCAGCCAAAGGTTACAGGCCTGGGCAGTGGTGGAGCTGGGATTGGAGGGACAGGGGTGGAGCCGGTGATCTGAGTGAACTACAGAGGAAACACCTTTTCTTACCGCTCATTGGCTAAGCTCCCTGTATGCCACTGGTAATATTCTTAGTAACTTGGATAATAAGAATCCCTAAAGGCGATCTAGAGTTTTTCCATCACACTCCTGGAGAAAAAAAAATGAAGGTCCACTGCTGGAGGACTAAGAAATGTCATATCCTGCCCTAGTCAGTTTGGCTCAGTGCATAAGGCCTCAGCCTGCTGATTGCAGGGTCTGAGTTCAATTCTGACCAAGGGCATGTACCTAGGTTGTAGGCTCCTCCCTGGCCGGGGCCCAGGTCAGGGCTCATGCAGGAGGCAACCAATCAAAGTGTTCCTCTCACTTTGATGATTCTCTCTGTTTTTCCCTTCTCTTCCACATTCTCTAAAAATCAATGGAAACATATCCTCAGGTGAGGAAAAGAAAGAAAGAAAGAAAGAAAGAAAGAAAGAAAGAAAGAAAGAAAGAAAGAAAGAAAGAAAGAAAGAAAGAAGGAAGGAAGGAAGGAAGGAAGGAAGGAAGGAAGGAAAGAAAGAAAGAAAGAAAGAAAGAAAGAAAGAAAGAAAGAAAGAAAGAAAGAAAGAAAGAAAGAAAGAAAGAAAGAAAGGTCATATCCTATGAAAGACACATCTTGAAAATGCCTAAAGAAAGCTGTCATTTTTTTCATGGTGGAGGAACTGGAGTCAGTGTTGATGAAAACACCTTGGTGGCTGCGGTGACTGGCAGTGGCTGCAGCAGCGGGGTGATGGGGCTGGTGGTTTCCCCTGATTAGCCTGGTCGCCTCCCACAAAAGGAGGCCAGACTGCGGCTTAGGCCTGCTCCCTAAGGGGAGCAGGGAACAGGCCTACACTGTCAGTAGGGCACCCCCTGAGATCTCCCAATATGTGAGAGGGGGCAGGCTAGGCTAAGGAACTCCCAACAGTACATGAATTTCGTGCACAGGCCCCTAGTATAAATACAAAAGCCTTAGCGACCCTTATGACCAGATGACTGGATGACTGGATGACCGCCCCCTTGGTGGTCAGTGCACCCTGGTGGTCAGTGCACTTCCACAGCCAACTTCACTCAGCTGCCCAACCTCCCACAGTCCCTCCCTCCAGCCAGCTGGCCTCGATTGGCTCCTATTGCCAGCCGGACCAAGATCCCACTTGTGCATGAATTTGTGCACTGGACCTCTAGTGATAACATAATAAACATCTTAGTATCCTTCATTAAGGGGGAAAAAAGAACAATCAGAATTTTTGAAACCCTTGAGGGTGCTTTTCTAAGAGCATCTTTCTTCCGATTCCAGCCCCCGTCCAAAGATAACCACCATCCTGGACTATGTTTACCATTCCCATGCTTTTCTTCATGAGTCTGTCACATTTGAATCCTTAAACAATTTGTTTCTGAATGTTTGGAAACTTTATATAAATAGAATCATACCATGCGAATTGTTCTGCAACTCATTTTTTTTCCCCACCAAACATGATGTTCCAGTGATTTATATGTGAGTAGCCGTGGCTCATTTTCTCTCATGCTGTATGCCATTATATGAATGTACTGCCATGTACTCATCCAGTCTCCTGCTAATAGACATTTGTAACATTTTCAGTTCTTTTTCCACCAGCAATGCTGCTGTAATGCTTTTTGTTGATTTCCCCTTGTACATGTACTCGCACTTCTTAGGATATATACCTAACTTGGGAATGTTTGGTTCAAAAATATGCTGTTTCCACTTTACCAGGCAATTCCATTGCTTCCAGAGAAGCTATGTGTGTGGTGCTACTGCCCTACAGCCTTGCTTAGAGTTTTCAGATGTTTGATTTTCATCAATTCAGATGTTATTGTGCTTTCAAGTCCCATTTCTCAGATTAGTAATAAGACTGAACCTATTTTTCCAGTTCTTTCCTGCCAAGTGCCTGTTCAAGAATATGGCCCATTTTTCTACAGGATTGTTTGTCCTTTTCTTATTGATTTGTATGAATTCTTTATAAAAATCTATATTAACCCTTTGTCTGTCTGTTGCATGCAAATAGCTTCTCCCAGTTTAGGACCTGTTTTCATTTTCTTTAAAATGTCTTTTCATGAACTTATGTTTGTCATTTTAATATGTTCTAACATAGCAAGTTTTTAAATATTTTGAAATCCCTTCCAATTCCATATTCCAAAGAATATGCTCTTATAGTGTTTTCCTAATATTTTGTAAGTTTGCCTTTCATAGTTAAGTCTTAAATCATCTGAAGTTGACTTTGTATGTGTTGTGAAATTGACATCCAATCTATTTTTCTATGTAAATAACCAATTGCCCCAGTACATTTCACTGGATAGCTTATCTTTTCCCCAATTATCTAAAAGCACACATGCATTAAATATTAGGTTTCTATATATGCGTGAATATAGTCCTGGACCTCTATTCTATTTAACTTTGTCTACCTCAGACAAACACCACACTTGAACTTACACACTTTAGCATTACAATACATCTTGCTATCTGATAGAACAAATCATCCACCTTGTTTTTTGTAATCAGGAGTATACTTGCTATCCTTAGACATTTGCACTTTCACACAAATTTAGAATCAACTTGTCAAGTCCACTTTCCAAAAAAAACAAACCAAAATAAAACAAAACGAAACACAATGAATATGAATGAATATGCTTGATCTCTACATTTGTCTTCCCTAATATCTCCCAATAAAGTTTTATAATGTTTACAAAGAGAATTTTCACATAACTAATTAGATTTATTCCTAAGTACCTTCTTTTTTTAATGTTTAAATTATATTTTCTACTTTTGCAGGTATATGGGAAGGCAAGTGATATTATGAACATTTTGTTTCAGCTATGCTAAAGTTTGTTATTAATTTTAATAATTTATATGTAGATTCTTTTGTATTTTCTTCATAATTATATCATTAGTAAATAATACATTTTTGTCTCTTCTTTATCAGTAAATATGCCATGTACCACTCATTTGTTTTCCTTGCTTTATTAGACTAGCCTGTAAATCATGAATAAAACAGGTAATAGTAAATATATTTGCTTTGTTCCTCTTCATAAAGTAGATTATTTTTAGACATTTCACTATTAAGTATAAACACATTTTCTTTATATTATTTATCACAGAAAGAATGTTTCTATTTTTAATTTAACAAGAATTTTTATCATGAATATATGTTAAATTTTATCAAATATGTTTCTCTACATTTATTATATTATCCTATGATAGTAGGCCTTTAAAAAATTCATATAATATATTACATTAATAGATAATCAAATGATGACATTATATTCCTGGGATAGTCCAACTTGATCATGATGCATTTTCACTTTAATATATTGCTAGATTTGGTGAACTACCTTGTTTTTTAAATGTTTGCATTTATGTTTATGAGTAAAATTGATCTGCAGTTTTTCTTTTTGTCTGATTTGGGTTTTGTGCCAAATTTTGCTAACCCCATAATAGACTGGGTTGTATTCCATCTTATTCTACCCTCTGAATGATTTATATAATATAGTTGGAACTCACCTATAGATATCAGAGTCCAGTATTTCCATTATAAAGGTATTTTAATTTCTTTAATGATTTATAACTATTTTCATTTTCTACTTGCTTCTGAATCCATTTGTTAGTTATATATTTACTAGGGACCTGGTGCACAAAAATTTGTGTACTCGGGGTGGGTCCCTCAGCCCTGCCTGTGCCCTCTCACAGTCTGGAACTCCTCAGGGGATGTCCACCTGCTGGTGTGCCTAGTCAGCCTGGGTGAGGGGCTGATGGCTATTTGCAGGCTGGCCAAGCCCCCCTAGTGGAGACCCTCACCCCATGGGGGTATGGCCAGCCTGGGTGAGGGGCTGAGGGCCGTTTTTAGGCTGGCCACATCCCCTTCAAGGTTCAGGTTCTACTGGGGTGCCTGGCCACTCTGGGTGAGGGGCTGAGGGCTGTTTGCAGGCTGGCCACAGCTCCCATTGACCCAAGGTTCCAGTGAGGCTGGCTGGAAGCAGGTTTCTGGGGTTTATGTTCTATAATTGCAACTTTGTTGCCTTGAGCAAAGGCCACAGCCAGCCTAGGCAGGCAGTTTCCTCCATCACTGGCCTCCTGTTTGCTCTACCTCGGTGGCTGCCAGCCACCATCTTGGCTGGGTTAATTTGCATATTGCCACTCTGACTGGCTGGTGGGCATGGCTTGGCTGGTGGGTGTGGCTTAGCTGTGACAGAGTGGGGTTAATTTGCATATTACTCTTTTATTAGATTAGATAAGAATTTACTACATATTTTAGCAAATTATATATCAAAGTTTTCAAATATCTTTCTATAATTGTTTCTAACATCCTCTATTATTTTTGTAATCTATTCTGTATCTGTGCTTATTGTTTTTTTTAATTCCTGATATTTATGTGGGTCTCTATTTTTTTATTGATCAGTCTTGTGAGAGGTTTGTCTATTTCATTAGTCTTCAACAAAAAATAACCTTTGAATTCATTGATATCCTAGTATCATTTTATCTTCTATTTTATTTCTGCTAATGCTTCTTATTTCCTTTTTTTAACTTTATTTTTATTTCCTAAGTTAGATGGCTAGCACATTAATTTTCCAGCTTTCTTCTTATCTAATATAAACATTTATGATTTTCTATTTATGTATTTCTTTAGTTGCATGACATTAGTTACACTATAGTGTTTGCTTATCATTAAACTCTGAATACATCCTAATTTATCATGTTTTATTCTATGACCCATGAGTTTTGGGGAACTATATTTTTATTTCTATGTATAGAGTCACTCTATTTTTTGTTATTTATTTCAACGATTGTTGCCAACTAGAGCCAAATAGTGTGGTCAATATAAAGGTAATGCTCCTCAAAGGCTCTTTAGGTTATAGAGATAGTCTGAATAATTCACATAATTTTCTGCCTTCTTTTATATTTTTTACTAAAGATCTTTATAAAATTTAACATGCTAATAGATCAGGTAAAAATAAATAAGAATTAGAAATTAAGATACCATTGGGAAATTATGTGATCTGACAAAATAAAGACCTGAGTAAAAAGAATTACCTTCTACTTTTGTTTCTATAATTTTGCCCTCACCCATAATCTCTTATCCATAAGATAATATTATAATCTTCCTTGATAATTAATAAGATTAAATTCATGGGCAAAAACCCTCATGTTAATGACAGTGTTAGGTATGACTGTCATTTGTTCCTGAACTCAAAAGCACATTCTCCCCAATGGAATGTACACTTTAAAAGACTGAAAACAGAAAAACAGTAAAACTATTCAAATTGGACCATATAAATAAATACCTACTAGCGCAAGGATAAAGCACACAATAAAATCTGAAACCAATAAAAGATTCTTATCTTTTATCAGTTTATTAGGATATACACATGAGAAGCCCATCTCAAAAATATGGAAGGCTTTGGTGAACAGAGGGCCGACCAATGGCTGTTTTCATCGATGCCACTCTTAACTCTGGCATATGGGATAACAGGTTGAGTGTTCCTGGGGCAGAAATACATAGCAACTCTGCTCATTTCAGCTCAGCTGGGACTTCGCAATTCATTGCCCTGCAGATTCATCCTCATGGGACAGAACAGAAGGCACTTTTCCTTGAAGTCTGGAAACTAGATCTCTTTTTGCCTGAAAAGCTTGAAGTTTTTCTAGAAGGAATACTAACTTTGTCGGTGACAGAGTCCAGTGGGCACTGATAGGAAGCCAGAAGTCAGGAGCTTGTTCCAACCAGGATTCCCTGATTTGTTTGGTTCAATTGACCACTTAGCCTCCCTGTGCTGGCTATCTCACATATTTGTAGCCATTTCTAGATCAGATAAAAGGACCATATGTTGTGAGATTAATAAATGGAAGAGATTGAATTTACAAAGATGAATGTGGTCTGACTCCAACTCTTGAGCAATTCTGTATTCAGTGGGCCAGAGAGGCATAAATAACAGATATTCATTATGTTAAGTATTATGCGTAAGTTTCTGAATTGCTTTCTGCTAAGTAATTTCAGATATGCATAATTCTTCACTTCTAATCACATCTTTCCTATTTCTCTTTTCTACACCCGCTAGGTACCCCCTCATTTCCCCTACAACTTCAGGACCCTTTGCAGCCTGTCTTCCTGCCTCTATGTGCTATAATACCCTCGCTGTCTTTTGTTCCTCTGACTGCCTAGAAAGTCTCATTAAAACCCAGTGTTGTTACTTCTGGACACAAATGATGCTTAGACCTAGATCTTCATCCCCTGAACCCCTGCTTTTTTTCCAACTCCTCTTTACCTGACACCTGAAATGCAGAGAGAATTTCAGAATCAGTCTCTTTGCATTCAAACGTAAAGCTTTCTAAGCAACCAACCACACTAACATGAGTGATCTTTCTAAAGTACAAATCTAATCATACCACTTCCTTATTTAGATTATTTTAATTGCTCCTCTAACTTCAGAAAACACACAAGATCCTTTATCTCTGGCTCCTTCTTAACTCTCACCCACCAGATCCTGGAATCCAACAATACTTATCTACCCCAACTCCCTCACAATCTGCCTGGATATTATTCTTCTTCTCAATTGTTTGCTCATTGGAGGCTTAATTCTGCCTGTCACAGGACCTGAACCATCCCCGCTTAAACCAAGTTATGGCCTCCAACCACCTTCATGCTGCTTTAATCACAGCCCTGGGTCAATTTACCTACCATTAACCCTTCAAGGAATGCCCAATACAGTGGTAGCCAATTTGCTTGAAGCCAATATGCCAAAAATATTCATTTGCCAGTTAATCATTTTGATGAATTTATCAAATTTGCAATGTTCCAAAAATTTTGTGTGATCACTATAACATATAGTTCAGTGGGTTAGCAGGGACCAACAAGGTTGTAGGGGGTCCAGATTTGGGGCCTTCAGACTCTGCCCCTCTGTCTCTCAGTGTCTTCAGCCATTGCCCCTCTACCTCCCTGTCCCTGTCTTTCCTTCCCTGTGTCCTGGACACCCCTTGCTTTAGTCTTCCCTTTTCTCTGTCCCCTAATTTTCCTCCTTACCCCCACCCCAGTCATGCCCTACTGCTCTCTCTGACCTTCAGTTTCCCCTCCATTCTGCCCCTAGGTTGCCTCACTCTAAGATCAGCAGGTCCATTCATTATGCTAATTCACTTCTTCAATTTTGCCCCAGCAGAGAGTCTCACCATTTTTACCTAGATCCCTCCTATTACAATAATAGGACTAGAGCAGAGACACATTAAGCATTT
Organism: Murina feae; assembly: GCA_004026665.1. Classification (NCBI taxonomy): domain Eukaryota; kingdom Metazoa; phylum Chordata; class Mammalia; order Chiroptera; family Vespertilionidae; genus Murina; species Murina feae. Next base: position 39,387 of record PVJC01007458.1, read on the forward strand.
TGTAAAATGATGTTATAAAGACAAAATAAAAAACCAAGTAAATTAAACTTCATGAATCTTTAAAAAGCTATTAAAAATGTCCATCCAAAATCAATTACTGTAACCTTATGAATGGTTAAAAGAAACAAATGTGGGTTAATTGATAAAGCTGACAAATATATCAAAGTAATCATAATGTGAAATTTGCCTCAAGGATCTCAGTGATGCTAAAATGTTAGCAAAATAGCAAATGTCTCTAAAAATAATTTTAAAAAATGAATATACAACGAAAGGTTCCCATAGGAAATATTAAACTTTTGTTACATTTATTAGAAGAATATATTCAGATACCTATTCAAGAAAGATGTGTCTTTGAATATATTCATAATAATGTGTTTATAAGAAGACTAAACCTCCCTGGAGAACAGCTTTTTAAAAAATCAAACAGATCTTAAAATACTGCTAAAAAGAATACATTCATAAGAATATACTTTATAACTGAGTGTATTTTTGAAATATAGTCTTAAAATATTTATAAAAATGTACTCATATTAATTTACTAATATAATGACACTTCTTAAAATGACTTTATTACATCTGTAAGTGTGATAAAGTGGGCCAATTATTCATGTAGCAAAGTAATCCTTCAATAAATTAGTGAATTGACACATCTTGGTGTATTAGCTTTTCAGTATCTGATCCCTCGGCAAATCCACTCCCAATATACTGACCTGCTTCCCTCTTGTACTCCTCTCTGTTCAGTCTCACTGCAATGCACATAATTAATGGTATCTCCCCAATTTCCTCGGGACATGTTTTATTCACTTTGTATCTCAGAACTTAGCATAGTATGCTATGAAGACTTAAAAAACATTGACAAATGAATTGCCTGTGTTAACCTCAATACTTTTCTTCTGCAGACTAAATACCCAGAGAATCTTAATTTAAATGGGAGAAAGATAGGAGAAAAATATTTTTTGCACATTTTACTCTTTATATCCATGTTTGTATGTATATAGCTTCATAAATATTTTGCTATAGACTTAATATCAAAGTTTAAGAAGCTACCCAAATATGGAGCTTGAAATAAAATTGTACTGTGTTGACTATTGCTTGGGTAAAAATGAAGTTTTATTGGACAATTAAAAATATTTTTATGTAGACTTGTAGAGTGATCAATAATTCATATGCTACAAAAGGATTTGGGCAAAATGTTGCCTATATATGTAGAAAAGTGTACAGATCTACTATTTGTTATTGTCAACATGCATAAATGTTGATTTGTATCCACAATACTAATTCATGGCTCACCAGGATCCATGAAGTCAAGACTGCCCCATCACAGCTTAAACATACTGCTTTGCCAATACACACCAAGGCTAGATCTGCTTCATACTTATAAATTCAATTTCCTCCTTTATACCTATTACTGAACATCCCCATATTTGAAACTGAATTTGTAGTCATGCCCCAGACTCATTCTTCCTCCTGAGATCTCAACTTTAGTGAACTACATTGGCCTTCATTCCTTATTTCTCCCAAACCTCCTTTTAAGTAGATTCACAGAGAATAGTTACAAAGAGCACAAGGAAGATAAAATATTGGCTGTTAGTAGTGGCACAGTAACTCCCAAAGTACAAGGCTTCCTAGGATTAAAGATGATGTTTAGGCTTGAAGCCCAAAATACACCATTGGACTTCTTCTCCCTAGCACTGAAGACAACTTGGGATGGGATGGACCACCTCACTAATCCACTTAAGGCTGTGGACATTCCCTTCTCCAACTAGAACTTACTCCCTGGAGATAGGAAGTTCACACCAGGCCTAACTGAACAAAGTCAAGTCCAAAGGATGGGGAAAAAAATGTGCTTCAAACTCACCCAAAAGATAGAATTGATCCCTGACTGTCAGACTCCGGCTCATCTCACCAATCAGTCATTCCTCTCCACCTGAGCTCAGGACACTACGTTTGTGGGGGAGAGAATCTATAAATGTACAATCAACCTCTCCTTTCTTACCAGGGTAAAAGTCCTCTCTTTGGAGCCCTGATAAGTAGGGAAATAAGATTTCCTGCTTTAATACTCTCTGCCAATGTCCTAGTCATCTAAACTAAGTTCTTGGGCATAAATCTGAACTACATCCTTTTTCTTACTTCCTAATCATCCCCTATAGACTATTGATCACCAGATCCTGAAGTTTTATCCCCCAGATCTTTTTTCATACCTCCTTTTTTTCTCCATCTATCCTACCTTAATCCTAGATCCTCATAATCCTTTCCCAACACAATAGTATCAATCTTCTAATTCTTATTTCTGATTTAAGTCTTGTTCTATTTCTAATCCATTGTTTCTCCCATTACAGCCAGAATGATCATTCTGAAACTCAATTCTTATTTTGTCACCCTCATGTCACACACAGCTTTCCATTAAACTGCAAATTCTTTAGAATGAATTACAGAACTCTTATGTCCTACTACCTTTCCAAACTTAACTGCCCTCTTTCCCCATTCCATACTCATTCCAGTAACATGAAAATGCTTGTAGTTCCTGACAGTCACCATGCAGCTGCAAATCTTCATCCATTTGTTCATGTGATTCCTTCTGTCTAAAATACTCTTGACTCCTTGTCTCATTTGGTTAACTCTGACTCAACTTTAAAGATTCTGTTGAAGCCATCATTCCTTCAGTACCTTCCCATGATCTCAGTACTTGTCCCTGCTCTGCTCCTCATGCTGGGGAAATTACTCCTCTTCTATACTCACTCTGTGAATAGCTCCATAATTGAACTGACTACCCTGTGTTGATTTTTTTCATGTCTGTCTTCCTCTTGGTTAGTGGCCATATCACCAGTAACTAGAGGTTACCAGCACTCAAGATAAATTTGTAGATTTAAAATGACTTTTTTATTTTCCTAAATCATTCATTCCCTGATTAATTCATTAATTCAATAACTTATTAATGAATTTTATGAATTTCACCCCACTCACCCACTTTTGTTTTGCTGAGTAATATCCTAATTTTCCAGATGTATCTGGCCTGTGTGGAAATCAATCATTTTCTCGCTTTGCTACACATTCCTGAGCATATGAAGACATTTGTTAGTCATTTTCAAATTGTGATTTGTAAATTACCCACTTGAATCATTTTTATGTGCTCTTGTTCTGGTGACATTCCTGACTGACTACACTTCGTCTTTTTTATGAGGATAGACTGACATAAGTGATGCTGTCTCACAGCCTAACACTGGAACTGAGACTACTGCTCCCTTCTTGCTGGCTTCCATCTGCAGAAAATGCAACTGTCAATGGCAGCCACCAGAATTAACTACATTTTGATGAACATTAATAGCAAAGTAACATCAGATTATGATTTCACAGAAGGTTTTTAAAGTCAGATTCAGCCTGTCTCTTCTTATTTCAGAAATTTGCCTGATCAAGAGTTTTAGCTGCAAATGGGCACTGATTTCCTTTTTTCTTTTTTTTTTTTTTTCATTCCAGTTCATAAAGGGTCAAGTTTAAAGAGCTTTGATATAAACCCTACATTTTCCAAAGAAAATCTCAGAAAACAGTGGGAAATATTGGAGGGTGGGGGGTTAGCTAGCCGAGGAGCAGTGGGCTTGGGAACCTGAGAATAATGAACAATAGGGTCTCTCCATGATTCTGGCAATGAGAATAATGAATGGCCAGAGTGAGTGAGGGCAGGAGCCAGGAAGGATGCAGCCATGAAAAGATAAAGAACAAAGGCCTCTCTATTATTCTCTTCCCATGACGGTCCCTTCCTCCAGGAAAGAGTAAGATTTGTATAAACTATCTCATAAAGAGAACTTTAAAATAATAGCAATAATTAGTAAGCTAATTACTTGATTCAACATCTAATAACCAGATTAATAAATCCTATACCCTAAAACCTTTTGGAAACACATTAAGTATATAAACAACCTCATGCTTCTATCAGAAATCAAAATATTTAACAACCATCCCAAAATGTAGCAGCCAGTAGAACAGATGCCTGCCATAAACACTAGTAAGGCCATCCTGGAGCACAGAGTTAAATGAATATCACACAATTGAATATACACACACCTGCCCAAATACCAGACATCTCTTCCCCCTCCCGCCAAGTTTTATACTAAATTCTACTCTATTAGTTTCTTTTTTAAACAACAAGACTGACTAATGATAAAAAATGTTAAAGAAAAATCTGAAGTTATTCTTCTGTATGTTGTTTTATTGCCTGGAGCTAAAATAAAGATAAGAGTTTCTTTCTCCATTTTCTGTCTTCTATGTGTCCTCTCCCTTTCCAGGCCCTAAGGACCTACAACTCCCCAACTCCCACACCCCTTCAGAGCTCCCTTCTCAAAATAGAAACTAAAGGAGACCTCATGCTGCTCCTTGACCACCTGCCTTGATGGAATCCCTGAGCATTTGCCTTCTTTCCTGTTCTTCTCACATATCTCTCCAAGCACCCCCTGCACTTTCTTACTTCTTTTCTGCCTTTTCTTCCAGACCTGTTTCAAACCCAATGCTATACTGATGAGCTTTTTATGTTATTTTGTGTTTTTTTTTCTTTTTGGCTATTCAATCATTTAAAAATTCTTTGGAAAATATTAATTTTAGGATGTTCTGAGGCTCATGTCATGGACCCAAACTCTCACCCCATTTTTCAAAGGGAACATATACATAATTCTAGTTATTCTACTGGATAACTTACTTATGCACCTCATTTAACCATTATAATGCAGTTTACACATCATTTCCACTTTTCAGGAACTTGATAATCAAAAGGCTGATGAACTTGTCATTGATCACAGAGTTAGTAAGCAGTGAAATCAAGTTTTGAATTCGGGAAATCATTTTATCCAGTTTTGTGTTTTTTCAGACACAATATTGCTGCTGTATGATAAGTGACAAAAATAATAGTAATAACTATCCAAAGTTATAGAGTCTTCCTTTGATTTGACTAACATTTTTCTAAACTCACTCAAGCGTTTACACAAAAAAGAAGGCTGATTCCATATCTCAGCATTGCTTATAAATCTTAAGCCAAAATAACGCTAAGCAACCCTAAGCTTGAGGAAAATATTAACCAAAATAACTTCTGTATTTTACTGCTGAGGGGAAATAAGTTGTGAGGTTGACAGACTCTGAATTAACGTTTCATTATGTACTGAGAGAATATAAAATATCAGTGATGATCAACTGGGAGGTAAATGGCAAAGGAACAAATCCAAAGTACTATGTTAAGGGTTGAGAGGATTATTTCCCTTCTTTAGATTTAGAGAGAAAGAAAAAGTATTTGCAGGTAGACATGGGCCCAAGTAAAGAACTTATTTCTTTTTTTTCTCTAAAGAAAAATTCTTGGTATACATTATAATAATTTATATTTTTAAAACACTTATAATTTTATTGTTGTTTTGAATATGCTCCTGATATTTTTTTATCAAACTCTCTATATTTTATCAGCAAATGGTCAAATAATACATTTATTCTGTGAGAGAAAGAAAAGGAAAGTTTGGGCTACTTGTTTCTGCTCAGGGTTGGGGTGTGTGGGCACATACTGGGCAGCAATGGGCACATACTGGGATCTAATTGCACTCAGGCAGGTTTGGAGGGGCTCCTCTCGGTCTCCCTGCCCTAAGAAGTCATGGGCAGTGACGTACCTACTCTCTGGAAATTGTAAATCTCATATAAGACTTTATTATTTTCAACCTCAGAAATATTTACCAAAAAATCAGGGACCACGACCTCTTGGACAAAAGGAAAACTGTCACAGCACTGAAAGCAGGAGAGGATCGGGCCATTCTCCTGGGACTGACCATGATGGTGTGCTCCATCATGATGTACTTTCTGCTGGGAATCACACTCCTGCGCTCATACATGCAGAGGTAACACCAATAGCTGGTTGGGTCATTTATCTTTGTCTCCTCCTTCTCCCTCCGCCCCCCATAGATAATCAACCTCAGATCCTCTTCCTCCCCTTCTTTCCTAATAAGAACTTTAAGCCTTGAACATAATATTTTTCAATAATGATGTGTAATAATAAGATAAAATAGCTCTGTGTACAAACTTCCTACTATGTGCCAGGATCCATTGTTACTTGTTTAATTCTCATTACAATTTTATAAGGTAAACATGAATATACGCATCATAAAAATGGCACAACGGAGGTTCAGGATAGAAATAATGTGCCCAGTGCCACACAGCTCTAGCATATGGCAGAGCCAAGATTCAAACCCACATTCCACTAATTCCAGGGACTCTGTTCTTGCCTCTTCACACTTCTGTTCATTCTCCACTCTCATTCCTCCTTCCCTCCCCAACCCCACTCCTCCATCACCCTTCACATCAGTGGTCTCAACCGCACATTTAAACTTCCTGACAAACTTTTTAAAATACTGATCTCATTCCCCACCACCATCACCCCAGAGGTCATATTTAATTGGCCCGGAGGGGGAACCAGTCATCAGTGTCTTTTCAGTTTCTCCGGGTAATTCTAATATGCTGTCAAGGCTGAGAAACACTGCTGGGCACCAACTTGCAAAAATAACAGATTTTGAACTCTTTTCATTTTAATATTTGCCCACGGTTTACTGAATAGATAGGGAGGCAGTAAATACTGAGATCTCATGTGTACTCTCCCCTGAGTAAGCCACAGCATCTCTAGCTAACTCTGCCCATAAATTGGACACTTTGAGCACAGGAGAGGCCAGCATTGCTCAAACAAATAGGGAAAATCTCACAGTGGTTCGGCTTAAAGAGAAGAGAGTCTTTCAAATGAAAAACTGGGGTTTCAATCCAAAAAAGAATCAAAAGATTTTGTGGCATTCAGTTCTCCACCTAAATTAATACTTTCACGTAGAAGCAAACTCTAGCTGAAACACAGTAATTTGCTAAAATTAAGGCATCTTCTTTCCCATTTATGGCTGCTCTGCTCTATTTCTCAGATGCCTTCAGCTGTCTCCTTCTCAATGAAAGTGCTGATTGCTGCCTCGGGCTCCCAGCGTTCACTGGTTCCAAAACCATTTTCAGTTCCTCACATCTGCTTGGAGCCATCTAAGACACTTTCCTCCCTGAATAAGCAAACTCTGACCACCCATGTCCTAGGAAAATGCAATTTGCCACACCAGAGGGGGTCAGGGCTACTATGCTGCCTCTAACATAAAATTGAACATGACAAGGGGGACCCTGTAACACACGTTCTGCAAAAGGAAGGGGTACCCATCTGCAAAGAAAACGGTTGTCTTCTGTTCACGATGGTTATCGGCTTATCCCCAGAAACAAACTCTTGATTGCTGGTGTGTTTCTTCCTAGTCACAAATGTGACCCTGGATCAGTTACTTATAAATACTTTAGAATGAAAAGCGGGCCAATGAGCAGCTGGAAGTTGTTGGTTTTTTTCTTTAGTTTTTCTAACTGAGAGGTCCCAAGAGGACACTTGTCCTCTTTTCCACAGCACAGCTCCATGGAACCAGTCTGGGCCTTAGAGAAATCAGGATTGAGTGGAATCATAATCTCCACCGCTCACTAGCTGCATGTCTTTACATGCTACTTGTTTTCTCTGACCCTCAACTCACTCACCTTCAAAGGGAATTAATACCCAACGGATAGAGTTGTTGGGAAGATAAGAGAGGATAATGCATACAAAACAGTTAGGGTGAAGAGGGATACCCAAATGATCGCTCTTGGTACAAAGGGTGGAGCTATCTTTCCTCCCTTATTAGAAAGGCCTTAAAGAAATGTATTTCTGTCCCTCCATGTATCAAATTGGACCTCAAACCCCTCCATCCCTTTGTCATCTTCCCTCCTCTTCTCCCCTTACACCGTCTCTGCTACAAACTGGGCAGGCTTTGCAGAAGTGAGGACTGGCTATGGCAGGAAGCTGCTTACAAGGTAATACAGGTAAGTGCAGGTCTGATGTCATAAGATGTTTTATGCTTATCAGTGAATGTGAGATAGGAAAAATAATTGAAACCAAGCACTGGAAAATATTAGACTATAACCAATGCGAGTCATTGAAAGAGTTCTCAGGTGCCAGGTAAATTTGTCTATGTTTATATGATGGTTTGCCCAAAGCTGCTCTGTTCAAAAGTATAAACTTTAAGAACTAGGTTGTATTATAGATTTGAAAAAGAGTCTTCAGGCTAAGGAACCAATGATCCCCTCTAATTATGCCTTCCTTGCTGTGAGCGCTTTGAACCTATGTTTACTCTCCCCGTCTCTCTGTAGCGTGTGGACCGAGGAATCTCAGTGCACATTGCTGAATGTGTCCATCACGGAAACATTTAATTGCTCCTTCAGCTGTGGCCCGGACTGCTTGAAACTCTCTCAGTACCCCTGTCTCCAGGTGTATGTCAACCTGACTTCTTCAGGTGAAAAGCTCCTTCTCTATCACACCGAAGAGACGATGAAAATCAATCAGAAGGTAGGTCACCCCGCAGGGCTCCCACACCTGGCTCCCCTCTCTGAAGACCCCTGTGCTAGAATTTCAAAGGAAAACACCACCAGGGAGCAGGCCCTGCCTCATCTGTACACAGAACTCACTATTTGTCTCTGGCCTGGGGAACATTTATTTTCCGTGCACGTTGTGGACAAATCATTCCCTCATGCTGTGGTAGTGCAGATTTACCCTTTCCTTCCGTTTCGGAGAGAAAACCTCCTGTCCTTATTTATACACAACTGGACTGAGTCTCTCAAAGCAAACATGCAGCTCTACCAGTCAGCGTTCTACCGGCCAGAAAACCGGCTATTTGTCATATTCCTAGAAGCCATGAGGTAAAGTTGAATTTGGCTTTTCCACAGTCATTGTCAATGAGTCCTGTGGTCTTGGGGATGTTACTTAACTTCTCTGAGCCTCAGCTTCCTTATCTCTGAAAAGGTAAAGACGATGGTCATCTTTCAAGGTCATTGTGAGAGTTAGAGCAGAGAGTGTAAGGTGCTGAGTGGAACTCGGTGCCTGGCACAGGGCAGACCTTTGATCCATGGTCACAGTGTGTGCGCCTGTGTGTCTTCTCCATGTATGTTATGTTCATAGGGGCTGCATTTTCCAGCCCTGATATGCTCACATTCATAGGGTGGGTGCTCCACAAATGTGTATTGTATGAAAGCTGCACATAAAATTTGTAGTTCTAAGGTCTAGGATGACCAGTAAAGCATCAGCACTACCAACCTGCCATTATCAGTTTGAAGTTAAACATATTTAGTTTGGGGTTTATGGTAGTAATTCAGAGGCCAGAGTACTCTCATAGGCCAAAAAACCCAAAGCCTCTCTAGTAAGATAAATGGCCCTCATCACCCAGACTCTGCCCTCTTGAACTCTTGTCCTTGTAGAACTCTTGTCCTTGTAAAAGCTTTTCATTGCAATTACCAGCACTTAAATGACATAGATTGTGTGTATTGACGCTTTGAAGTTTGTTATTCTAAGATAGGCTTTATTTTGTGATATATTGGCACAAAATAAGGACACCTACATTTTGTTTTTATTGCAATAGCTTAAAAAATTCTTGCAAATATCTCTGAGGATTCAACACAATGAATATTTCAGGGAATGTCTTTTGAAGATCTCTGCTCTGATTCCCTTTGTTTGTGATAGCCACAAACAATACCAGTCCTCACCGTTTTCTGCAAGTTTGTAAAGCTCAGCTCTCCCACAAAGCGTGTGTTTTTCAACATCTTCCCTCAAGTCAGATTTCTAAATCAAAGCTGACCTGTAACAACGAAGGCCTATAAAACTCTCAAATCTTCGCGGAATTGGAAATTGGCCAAAGTTGAATAAGCATTAAACAAGTGGGACACCTTTCCATTTCCTCGCTTTGACATTTTATCACTACAGCCCTGTGAATGCACAACCATGGCTATAAACGGGATTGGACCTACCGTAGAAAGCCTCAGTTAAAAATTTAGGGCCAGTATCTTGTCTGCTGTCAGCATGGTAATAGGTCATTTGTTTGTGTGTTTGCCCCATTACCTTGTTTTTAACTGTGAATTACAGCACACATGTAGAAACATGCAAGGAGTGACAGTCTACAGCTCAAGCATTTGTTACAGAGATCCCCATGTAAGTACCATGAGGGTAAAGAAACAACACATCTCCTACACCACAAAAACACCTCATGCCTCCTCCCAATAACTATCGGCTCTGCCCCCTGACAAAGATAACAGCCGTCCTGATATTATGGCAATTACTTTCTTTCTTTTTTTTTCTTTTTTTTTTTTGTGTGTAATTTTATCACCTAAGCATATATCCCTACACACTATATTTTAGTTTTGCCTGGTTTTTAAACATGATATAAATGGAATGGAGATAATGCCAAATGGTTTTCCAAAGTGCCTCTCACCAACCCTATGGGTATGAGAGTGTTTATTGGTCCAAATCCTCAACAACGCTTGGTGCCATTCATCATTTTAACTTTAGCTAACATGACAATGTTTCCTTTGGTTCTCATGACTCAGGTGACTTTGGTTCTCATTTACTTACTGGCCATTTGAATTTTCTCTTTTGTATAATATCTGTTCAAGCTCCTGGTCCCTTTTTCTATTGGAATGTTTCTTCTTCATATTCATTCTAGGAATTCTTTAAATCTAGATATTACCTCCATTGATTAATGTCTTGCAAATATCTTCTCCCATTATGTGGCCTTCTCACTCTCTTAATGATGTCTTTGAATGAAACAAGTTTACAATTTTAATACAGCCAAATGTTATATTTTTCGGTGTGTTATTTTTGTGTGTGTATGCATCCTATTTAAAGTGTCTGCCTACCCTGAGGTCATGAAGTCATTCTCCTAAATTATCTTCTAGAAGCATACAGTTTCTCTTTTCACACTGAGTACAAAAATCCTGGAATTGATACTTATGTAGAAGTCAAGTTTCTGGGTTGTTGTTTTTTTTTTGTGTGTGTGTGTGTGTGTGTTGTTTTTTTTTTTTTTTTTTTTTTTTTTGGGGGGGGGGGGCGTATAGGAGCATCCATATGCCCAAATCCATTTAAGAAAAGATCACCCTTTCCTTCCATGATTATTTTTATAATCCCATTTCCCCTTCTATTGTCTTGAAAGTTATCTGTTCTATTGTTATTATTTTAGTGGTGAGCCTACAGATTACAACTGGCAATCTTCACTAATCAAGAACAATAAAAAATTTCATTCACTGAGGATGAAATTCTCAGTCTGTCATTATTTTGTTTCTGCATGTTGAAAACATGCCATTCTCTTTCGGGGAGCATTTTTACTCTTTAGAAAGCAGCTTTAAGCTAGTTGCTGCTTCTTTAAAGGTAATCTTTATCTATTTTAAAGATTTTTTTT
>PVJC01007459.1:0-42220 GCA_004026665.1 Murina feae
CTTCCATCGTTCCTCCCATCCTCCTCCCTCCCTTCCTATATTCTCCAAAGTGTTTTTGTTACAATGAAAAAATAATCATTTTAAAAATTGTTTGAAGGTCAATGGGACATTTAACCAACTTGTATTAAGCACTAACTCCATCCAAAACTTGGAGAGATGGTGTAAAGCCCAGAATGTTCTGGACACTCAGCCCAGTCCTGAGACCAGTCTTATCATCAAGCCCCTTGCAGGAAGGTGAGTTGAGGGGGTCTGGGTGATTCTTGCTTCTCTTTCTGTTGCTTCCAGCAAAGCAGACAAGCATAGGGCAGCTGCAGAGTGTCTGCCAGAACAAGGCTGTGGCACCTGTTGGGGTCCTGGTCTCCCCCAAAAGCTAAGATAAAATGCATCCCGCGCTTTGTGCCATGAGCCACAGAGCATCTGTGTTGGGAAGACATGACCCTACATTTCTTCCCCTTGCATCCTGAAGCCTTTCCTCAGATGCCAGTGCCTGTACCCCAGCCACTATGGTTGGTGACCCAGGACCAGCTAGCTGCCCTCAGCCCCTCTCGTCCTACTCCATTCCTCCTCACCCCTGTCTGACCACAGTGGCTCCCTGGAGATATCTGCAAAGAGAATGAAGTGATCTACATAATTAAAACAAATTGCTTGCTGCGTGTGAGAATCCATTGTGGTGGTAGAATGGACCAATTTAGAGGCTTTGTGACTAGGGGAAGGCTCTCCCAGCCTGGAAATGTAATTAGGGCTCCTCACAGCTCTTTCTGGAGAGACTTCGGTGATCAGAGCAGGACATGCAGTTGTCTCGGGAGGAAACATGAACTGAAATAGAAGACTCTTAACGCAGGTCAGCCTGCTCCGCTTTGAACACGTGGAGCAGCTCCTGGAGCAACTGCTGAAGAGTGTTAGGTGTCCTCCTCTGACCCTGCCCAGTGCATTTGGGCATTTTCCTCTCTTTGCATATCTCCAGTCTCTATCTCTCTGTTCTATTTCTCCAGTGCCACAGAGAAAGCATCTTTCAAACCACATCAGGATTTCAGATTGTAGGACACCAAGGGGACAATGTGAAAACTAGACAAGTAAATGCAGCTGTGTGATCCTAGGTTGAATCGGGGTGAGGGTGGGTGGCAGGAGTCCATAAAAGGCATTGTTAGGACAATTGGCAGAGCTGGAATGCAGGCTGTGGATTTGATGTCAGGCTTATACATTGTTGAAGTTCCTGATTTTGGTGACGGAGCTTGAAGTCTGACTCATTCTCAAAGGGTTCTCCATGAGATATGCAGAGAGAGAGAGTGGGAAAGCTTATGGGGTGAAATAACAGCAATCACTAAATCTAAGTATTCTTGTGGCTTTCCTGTTAAGTCTGTAATTATTTCAAAAAGAGAATTGTTCTTTTTTAATCCCATTAGGAAGCAATGCTGGCCTTGTAGGACTGAAAGTTACTCATGTCTTAAAAGGAAAACTAGGAGGACTAGAAAAGATAACGCACACGCCTGCTCCAGATAATTTCTGTGTGAAGTATGGAGAGCTGAAAGTCATGATTAATCACACCCAGGAGGAAGATGAAAATCCGTGTGTGTGTGTGTGTGTGTGTGTGTGTGTGTTCGTGCACGCGCACGCACCATTTCAGGGCCTCATTATATGGTTATGGCAGCTAGAAAGTGAGCCCTTCTGTGTGTGGCAGGACCTGCGCTGCCTTTAATGTGAGGGAAGACGGTGTTTGATTTGCAGGCTCTGTGGGTCTCCCATTCTCACAAGGGAGCAAATGAGTTGACTTGGAATTCAAGTGCTATTGTAATGTCAGATGGAACCATGGAATTGCCATGTCTTCGTCTTAACTAGCCTGCCTTGCCAGCAGTAGCCTCCTAGTCTACACCGGGATGTATCCTCCTATCCATGGGTTGGAGGTCCTGGGCAAAGTAGAGCAATAGTGAGGGCTAAAAGCCTTCCAGGGATCTCCCTTAGGTTCTGCTCTGGGTGTGAGGTCAAGCATGAGGGCCAATGTGGTATACACAAGGGCTTTTCTTGCCTTGTGACACTGTCACCAATCTGTGCCATCCATTGCTCTGTATAGAATGTGAAAAGGTATGTAGCAAGGACAAAGTGTCTCACCTTGCTTTTACCTTCCTGTTGGAACACGACAAAGCTCAGAGCATAGCCTGGGAGGGCTGGGAGGATCCTGGGAAGGGATCCAGTTCAGAGGTGGCATACTCAGGCACCCCTGGGAACCAGGTAGGCCCACAGGTGAGTACGATGAGCCACTAGGTGATGTAACAGGAGAATGAAAGTCTGTGGAGAGGGATTCTCAGAATGCATTTCACTGCTGCCTTGGGGGAATGGGACCTGCTAAGGTCAGATTGGCCATATTTCCCAGAATGCCTGAGTTCTACATTGCAGATCTCCTTGTTGGTAAATACTGGTAAGAATTAAAAAATAAAAATAAAAAAACTGAACAGGCCAAACAAACACATCTGGCAGATGGGACCGGGCTACAGGCTTGCCAGCTGGCAGTCTCTGATCTGTTCCGACCCATCATGTTCCATGTTTGACAATTGTATTCTGCAAACAGTCATTGGAGTCCAGCAAGGTGCTGTGACCCGAGGGGGCCAGGGACTGGTCTACGACCATCCCTCAGGGTAGTGTTAGAGGTGGACAGACTGCAGCCACTTGTCAAACTTGGGCACCGACCATTCTGGTTTGATACGAAAAAAAAGTTTGGCTAAAGGATCCAGCCTCATGAACAGGAGTAACTAAAGCCAAGTGTTTTTTGAAAAGAAAATTAATTCCATCATGCAATCTCCTAACATCCTACTCTGCCACATGTTTATAGAAATGCCTCCTTAAAACTCAATGGGTATGTTTCTTCCTAACCACAAACAACATGCTCTTCAGAAACAAGTACGTGTAAAGATGGGGTTCAGAGTGTCAGCTACAACTGCTAAAGTACCCCCACACACACAGACTTTTAAATGATTTCTCTCAAAAGAAATTTCTAGCTTCTAACAACATAACTTTCTGGCTCACCCTGGGGGCACTTTGGGGAGTTTATAATGGAGAGGCCTCTGGATACCCCAGGCCTTGGGGGAAGGGAAGACTTCCATGCATTGTCAAATGTCCACCTGCAAGTAAGGCTCGCCTGTGCCTGGACTCTGGAGGCAGACAGACTGGGGTCCAAATCCAGAGCTTTGTGGCCCACAGTCTTTCAGTTCCTCCTGCTCAAGTGGAAGAAGAATGATACCTCTTACAGGCCAGTTGTAACGTGGAATGAGAGAACTTCTGCATAGCACAGCGTGGAGCTGGGCCTGCAGCAGGTGCAGAGGAATGAGCGCTCATTGTCCGCTCTCCTTGTCTTCAGCACTCAGGGGGTGAAGGAGAATGCATTTCCAAAATGAGCAGCATGCCCAGCCACGTGTGGCCGACCCTCGGAGCCGGGAAAGGAATGTGGGGAAGGATGTGCCCTTACCCCATAAGAGCAGCTCCTTAACCAGCCTTATTTGGGGTTGTTTCAGGGTGTTTTTGTTTTGTTTCTTATCTTGTTTGTTTACATTTGTATTGATTTCAGAGAAGAAGGGAGAGGGAGAGAGAGAGAGAAACATCAAAGGTGAGAGAGAATCATTGATTGGGTGCCTCCTGCACGCCCCGCCCCCCACCGGGAATTGAGCCCACAATCTGGGTACGTGCCCTGACTGGGGATCTAACTGTGACTCCTGGTTCTTAGGTGGATGCTTAGCCACTGAGCCACCCGGCCAGGCGTGGAGGCGGGATTGTAAAATTGTATCACCCTTCACTTCAAACGTGTAAAAGCAAGGTGAAACACTTTGACCTTGCTACATACCTTTTCACATTCTATACAGAGCAATGAATGGTACAGAGGTGTGCAACCATCGGCACAGTGAATTTTAGAACATCTTCGTCATCTCTAAAAGAGAAAGAAACCAGTTAGCTGTCACTTTCCAATCTCCCCATCCCCCCAGCCCTGAGCACCCACTAATCTACTTTCTCTGTAGGTTTACCTACTCTAGATATGCCCTGTAAATGGGATCATATACTATGTGACCTTCTGTGACTGACTTCTCTCACTTAGCGTAATGTTTTCAATGTTTATCCATGTAATAGTACGTGTCAGTATTTCATCCTTTATGGACGAATAACACACCACATTGTCTTTATCCATGTATCCACTCAGCAGTCTCTGGCTTTTGTGTTTCCACGTTTTGGCTATTGTGAATAATGCTGCTAATGAACATTCATGTACAAGTCTGTGTGTGGACATATATTTTCCTTTTTCTTGAGTGTAAATCTACGGCTAGAATTACTGAGTCAAATGGTAACTCTGTGTTTAGCTTTTTGAGGAACTACCAAACTGTTTTTTCAGAGCATCTGTACCCTATTGTAGTCTCACCAGTGCGTAAGGGTTTTGGTTTCTCCACATCCTCACCAACACTTGCTATTGTCTGACTTTTTGACTATAGCCATACTCATGAGTGTGCAGTGGTATCTGATTGTGGTTTTGACTTGCATTTCCCTGATGACTAATAATGTGAAGCATCTTTTCCTGTACTTTTAGCCATTTGTATGCCTTCTTTTTTTAACATTTTTTTATACATTTCAGAGAGGAAGGGAGAGGGAGAGATAGAAACATCAATGATCTGCTGCTTCCTGCATATCCCACATTGGGGATTGAGCCTGCAACCCATGCATTTGCCCTTGATTAGAATTGAACCCGGGACCCTTCAGTCTGTAGGCTGAAGCTCTATCCACTGAGTCAAACCAGGGAGGGCCATTTGTATGCCTTCTATGGAGAAATGTCCTCTCAGATCCTTTGCCCATTTTAATTGCATTACTTGTCTTTTTACTATTGAGTTATAAGAGTTCATTATAAGGTCTAGATGCAGGTCCCTTATCAACTATATGATTTGCAAATATTTTCTCCAGTTCTGTGAGTGGTCTTTTCACTTTCCTGATATTGTTCTTTGAAGCACAAAAGTTTTTTCATTTTAATTAAACACAATTCATCTATTTCCTTTTGTTACTTGTGCTTTTGGTGTCATATTCAAGAATCTGTTGCTAAATCCAAGGTCACAAAGATTTATTGCTATGTTTTCTTCTAAGAGTTTTATAGTTTTGGCTCTTACATGTAGGTCTTTGATCCATTCTGTGTCAATGTTTATATATGATCCGAGGAAAGGATCTAGCTTTCTTCTTTTGCATGTGGATCTCCAGTTGGATAACCATGTTTTAAAGGGAAAAAAATGAACTGTGGTGTGATGTGGTCATCCACTAAGACATACCTTAGCCCAGCCCACCTTAGAAGCCCACTGGCTAATCGCAGAACAGGAAGGATCAACTTTCACAATGGGAGAGCCGCTTCAGAAGCTCTAGTCTGCAAGCCACAGAGTGTAACCTAAAGTTGATAAAATACACCCACTAAGTGGATGAAATAATAAGCACAATGGAGTAGTGGTTTAATCACCCTAATTTATGCCTGTGTCTTACCTCCCTGCCATCTTTGAGCCTTTCGGGAGAAGTAAGGTATAACAGAAATTGAATTAACCATTTGTCAAAGACTAAGTGTTGATTCTTGGCCACACTTGTGACATTAGATGAGTCATTTAACCTCCTGAGCCTTAGTCTTTTCATCTCTAAAGTGGATAATGATACCAAATTCCCAGTAGTATTGAACAGGTTAAAGAAAGCATTCCCAGGTGAGGAAAAGCACATGGTATCTGGTGTCCAGTGGCCATACAGAACACGTGAGCTTACCCTTATCATGCTTCTCTCCCTCTTCTACCACTGACCAGGCGAAAAGCTGTGTCGGCTACTTCAGGTTATAGAGGCTAGAGCCCCAGAATGCAGACAGTAGCCAATTCCAGACGCACAGACCCGCCCCCTAAACTATCCTGTGCTAGCCCCGTCCCTCTACCCAAGGCATTAATCCCAGGAAGTCTTAGAAAAGAGCAATGCTTGAATGCACTCCATCTCGGCTGACGGTGTGCTGGGAAAGTGCTCAGGCCTCAGCACATCTCAGTGTTGCAAGCAGTACCCTGGATCCTTCAGGACACCATTGGTTGGAAAGAAAGCATGTAGCCAGTAGCCTTCAGGTTGGAAGAGAGCATCTTCAGAGTGTGAACTGAGATTTTTTCCCCTGGGCCTGCAATTCTCTCCAAGGGTGCCTTCCCCTTGAGTGAAGGCATAGTGTCATTGCCAGAATCCAGCATCTTATCTGGGGTGGGCAGCAAAGGGCTAGTGGACATGAAGACCCTGAGAGCAGTAGGAAGAGCTATGCAAACACAACAGGACACGAGAACCCCAGAGGAGCCATTGGCATACATCATAGGGTGTTAGAGCTGAGCGGGATGGCCTCATTTGACATAGAAGACACCTACGTCTCAAAGACACTGAGCAAGTTGGCCAAGGCAAGGCAACGAGTGGCCGCAGAGTTAGGTACCTCGTGCGCATGCCTTAGGTACCTAAGTCCATTGATGCCGGGTGTTGGAGAAGATGTCCCAAGAAAGAGGCTGTGTGTTCAGGTCTAGAGCTGAGGGCACCGGAAAAGCAGCTCAGTAGCTATATTGTTGGGGAGTGGGATGCCAAATAGAGATCGAGGAGGCAGAGGCACAAGGGCTAGAGGAGGCTCCTCTGCCTCTCCATTTTGTCAGAGGTCCTTCTCGTAGGTTATTCCATCTCAGCTGAGACTTCAGGATACCAGAACAAGATGGTGGGACATCCATGACCCAGGCCTGGCTCTGCCACTGACCATCCAGGGACTTGCCAGGAGCAGTACTTCCCCTCCAATTCCAAGTCTTATGGCAAATGAGATGGGAGTTAAGCCGGTGAACTTGGAAGCCTGTGATCCTGACTAGTCTTGAAGCTCAAGGCCAGGTCATGCTTGGGGTGAATTAATGTGAGGATGAACAGCTTGCAGTGAGCACATTGAGAAAGAAGTTTGGGGTGATGATTCCAAGTTCCGCTGTCTTTTTATGCATCTGTTCGGGTGATACCTTTGACCCGATTCATAGAGAGTTCACCAGCCTAATGTACAATCTTAGGAGATAATTGCAATGGATGAAAGTCTCTTGAGTCAATTAACTCTTAGTACCTGGAAATCATTTATAAGAGGCAATAAATTATTGGGACAACACAATTAGCAGTCCCCACAATAAAACGGGTTTCACGTGTTTGCTCGCAGGCGCCCCCACCCCCCGAGGGCCCGCCAAGTTTAAGGGCACGTATCTGAGGGGATTGCTGTGCCCTTTGTGTTCACAGGCGTGTGTTAACATGCAGACATATCCCAGGCTAGACCGAGGCAATGAAACAAGCTTTCCACGCCCGGGAACAATGACGCCTGTGTCACAGCCAGTCAATGGCCGTTTCAGTGCCCTGTACCTAATAGGCCCTCCCCGAATGGTGGCCAATCTGCTGAGTGATATTTGAGGTTGGATCTTGGGATTCTGTTTAAAGACCATTTCTGACACTTCCACCCTCGAATTTAAAAACTGAAATCGCTAGGCATTTTAGAAAACCCGTTTTCCCATCAGATTACAAATTTTAGCGTGGATGGGGTTGGGACCAAAGACAGGTTTAGATGTGGACTCTAGGAGGTACCACTGCCATGCAAGTAAGCTCGGGGAGCCCCATTGTCTGTTATGTTTGTTTAAATCTGTGAGAGAGGATTGTCTTATCCCTGAGGTGGCCCAAGCTTGCGTGTGTCTTCAGGCAATAGGAGCCTGGGCCCCTTTCCACTGAATCGTCACACCATTTGCTTATTAAGTGAGGCCAAGATTCCAGAATCTTCTGCATTCGCCTACCTGGCATCTACTTTCGCTGACCTTTCGGTGCTTCTGTCATCTAAAGCATTTTTCCCTCCCCTGTTGCATTATAAGCACGATCCAAATGCCTAAATTCCAAAGGAGTGGGGTGGAAGAACAAACCCCAGAGTACAACAACGTTAATGATCAACGTTTTATTTTTATCGTGTTGACTTTTTCAACCGCAAGCTTAAAGAATTATCGAGGCACACTGCATTTGTCCAAATAAGCTGGAAATAATAGACTGACCAGAACTGGTGCTGAGAAGGCAAATTTATAAGTCGAGTAATTGAAAATGTAATAAAGAGGAGGGGAAAAAAAACCCAGGTTGCCGCAGAATGTGGGTCTCTCTTATGTGCGTGCCCAACTTCATGGGTTTGTTGTTGTTGTTTTTTACATCACCAGATAATTTTATGATTGCATGTCTGTGACTTCTTCAATGATGATAAATGTGCGATCTGATCTTTCAGAAGAATAAGCAGCTCCTTGTTAATTAATTTATACAGCTGTCAGTGCAGCTTTCTCTCTCTTTGCACTCGAAGTGTTTCCCTGCCATAGATTTTCTTGCCTTTCCTGGCAAACCTCCAGTGAGAGCCTGGAATTTATTAGGCTGACTTGGTGCAAAGTCTATTGATTGTGGCCCCGAGGGTAATAACTAAATAGAGCCGGAGCAACAAGTCAATAACACCATTGTTGCTGCAGCCGGCATTCACTGGGGGAGCGGGATTGTTTTACAGCAGCCGAGGGTAATCATGGGCAGATCAGTGTTGAACACGCGCTGCGTGCCCCATGTTAGGGCCGAGGACTGTTTGAAAGCTTTCAGCGGGATCGCTGGAGAATCGGGTGGGGTACTGGGATTATGAACCCTGTGAACTCCTTCATTATAGCTTAAAAGTTGCAACTTCAGTTTTTAACATCTGCTGCAACCTCAGGGAGCTCCAACGCAGGACTGGCGCATGCACGGGCCTCGGCCTGAACACGAAGTGGGCCTCTCTCTCTGCGTCCCAGACACGAGATGGTTATGAGCAGGTTCTCTCACAGCTGCTGTCTGTCGTCCATCCATCCATCCAGCCAGCCAGCCAGCCAGCCAGCCAGCCATCCATCTGGGTGGTCCATTGTTGTGAGGCCCCATCCCTAGCTTCTCACACATAGAATATGCTCAACATAAACCAACTTACCAGGAGCTATTGGGACCCCAGAGGACATCATATACTCGTCGTTTTCTCACTTTCGAGACCTGAGTTGCACTGACTTCATTTTCAAAACCACTTTCTTAAGGCTTGCTTAGAGAGAGACGCCAATCATATCTTTCAAAGCTCTTTTCCACCTGCTCAAAGTTCAAAACTCTGACTTTCACGTACCTGATGATCGTTCTTTTAATTACAGAAAGCAAAGTCAGAGTCCTCGTCAATGCCTGTCTCTCTTGCCTTTTGAAGTGTCCTCGCCAGGCCTCCTGGGAGAAAGCTGCTTCTGTGCCTGGAGGACTAGAAGGTCAGGAGACAGGTTGCGGATGTGGCTGGTGCCAACCACTGTCCCAGCCTCCCAGACACATCTTGTCCAGGTGGTGTTTGAATCAGTGATGTGGGCTGGATCCCTTAGGCCACCACAGCCCACACTCCAGGTACTAAATCCATCACTGATGGATGAGTAAGTGCCTTTTCTTCAGGTGGAGTGTCGAGACAGCCATGGGGCAGCCCTTTGAGTCTTTAACATAGAGTACTGTGGAGAAAAAGGCAATTTCTGGGCAAAAAAGTAAAACCAAGACTTCGCCCAAAGGCTTGCATTCTAAATGTAATCACCAGTAGTCCTTGGTGATTATCGCATTTCGATTCCATGCCTGGCGTTCATCAGTCGGGAGACAAAACTCGCCAGCAGGCAGAGAAACTAGCCACTCTGCCCACAATCATGAGAGTATCGGGGTTCCCACTGGTCCCCACAGAGCTTGGGTTTCCGGACATTGTGTCATTTGTCCCCTGGCTTCTTCCTGAGGAAGTGCTGATGTTACATTAGAATCTACCTGTACTGTCATTGGAACTGCCACAGGTAAATAGGAAATATTAAAGACAGCAGGCTCCCTAATGACCTTGGTACTCACATTACTCTGTGTGACTACGACCTGGAACTACCAGTCGGCTGGATGAGTACCACCTCCTTTGTGACTTAACGCCAAGGCCGTCGTTGCCAAGGTATTGAACTGAAGAACCATGGGATGGCTTCGGGGAGGCAGGCACCTCCGAGCAGTTGTTAGTTTCTTCTGCTGAGGCCGTCAGCCACTATTACCCTCATTCGTCCTCCTCATAAGAGTGGTGCCCAGATGTGGCCACATGAGCTAGTTACCCACAAATCCCCACAAACCCTTGCATGACCCAATCTAGACTGAATACCAATATTTCACAGAATGTTATATTTTTTAACAAATTTCATTATCCTGTACAGGACTAAGACTTTTTTCTATTCGCTCCTATTTGGCTAAATGTAACCTTAGCCAATCTATGGCAAAAATAAAACTGGGGAGGATTTTGAAAAAAATGACTTGCAATATGACTTCGTTTTCATGAAAGGCTCAGAAGCATGGAGTGATTCCGTTTGGTAGCATTTTTTCTGGAAAAGAATTTTTTTTTTTTTGAGAGTTTAGTCAATACCACCGTCCAATTTATGAGCAAAGGGGGGCCACTTCCTCCTCCACTGGGACACATAAGTAACTTTCTCATCAGACATTTTTGTGTCTGAATGAAGAAGTTCCTGTCCAATCTGCTTAGGTTCAGCCCTGTGATCCAAGCCGTTTTTGACACATCCCGATGACCTCAGAGCTGATAGGCTCTGGCAGAAAGGAAAAATATGCAGGAGAAGTTCAAGAGTCTGGGGGGCAGGGGGATGATCATCTAAGTCGATGTGTAGAATACTTTCAAGTCCTCAAAGAAGATGTTTTTGTGTGCGTGGCTGTGGAAACCTCACGTAGGCGTTATCACAGCTTGAAAAGGGCAAAGAGGGAAGGAAAACACCCAAGAATACACACATTCGCAGTTCTTTTGGATGGTAATACCAATATCTCATCTCCAGATTTCCAATCGTGGAGGCCAGATACTCCGTGATTACCACTCTTCCACATGTCAGAGGCCGTCAGAACCTTCTCGGGTGGAATAAACAAGGGGATAAACAGCTGAAAATAGCAGCTTTGTGTATCTGCTAGGGGTTGAGAGGTCAGAGGGAATGGTGTTTGAGCTCATCAAAGGGAGTGACGTGTGAGCTCACCGGATGGGTCCGCCAGATGTATCTTTTGAAGGGGAGACTGGATTTTGACCCAGAGACAAATATGGCAGGAGTTTCACAGTTGCGAACTGACGGGTTTTCTAACGGCCGCCAATAGAGCAAGTTTACTGTGAATACACCTCCGTGGGAGAGATCGCACATCCTCTTTTTGCCTTTCGGGGCAGGTTATTGCAAACTCATATACACTCATGAGGCCAATGACATAGGAATCAGACTGAATTTTCAGCTGATCCAGACCTGAATTTAGAGGTTCCTTTTAGTCTGTCACCTGCTTTAAAAAATACATATGACCATCTAGGCAAACAGTTTCTGTGACAATCAAATCTGCTCCAGCAGCTACAGCCAGCATTTGTTTTTCATCACTTCTTGGTTTTTGTCTCCTGTGTCTAGTGATTTGAAATTAATCTGAAAATAAGGAAAAATAACTATATTTTCAGTATTGCTCTGATATGGAAGCCACCATGCTCTGTAGAGCCGTATTCCTCATTCACCATGTGTGTTGTCTGTAAGAGCTCCCACTGTGGGTTTCTTGGGGACTGTTTTTCTATCTCAGGCTGTTTGTTATTTATTCAGTTCGGAATTGCCGATGTCAATGGCCTAATTCTCAACTTGCCTGTATGCCTGGAATTTCAATAATTGGCAATTTGGGTAGCACCAGCATGTTGGTGGAAAGGGAATTTAGCAATTTCATGTGCAGTTTGCTCAAATGCATGTACATTGTTTTGAATAAAGCTTTCAACCCTTTGAAAACAAAATTTTCAAGTAAGTCCATTTTTCTCCTTTGCCTTCTTTCAGAGGGCATCTCCAGTTGAGGTTTGCTCTACCATCATTTACCAAGTGTTGCCCACATGCCAGGTAATAGATTAGGAGCTAAATATGTGTAATCTGATTTAATCATCATGTTAACCTTATAGCGTATATTATGTTGTTTCCATTTTATAGATTAGGAAACTAAATATTACTAAAGTTAACAACTTTCTCAAAGCCACATGGCCAGTAGGAAACAAGATCCTTACAGAGCCCTACAAGGCCAGCATGATCCATTCTCTGCCTCCCCTTCAGCTCCCCTCCTTCCCATCATTCTCCTCTCTGGACACCTTGCCATCTCACAGTCCGTCGGGCATGCTGTGCCACCTGCCTGGAGTCTTTTTCCGTCCCACCTGCCCCCATTTCCCATTGATCCAGTGCATCCTTCAGATCTCAACTCAACATTATCACCACTTAAGGAAGCCCTCTCCAGGGCCCTCACTGAGCTGAGGCTTATGGCAGCCACAGAGGTACAGCCATCAAGCCGAGAGGCTTGCAGTAGCTGCAGGTGTTGGCACCTGCTGGTACACAGCTCAGTAACGGAGCCTAGCTTTTGTGTGAGCACAGTGGGGTCCTAGGGCCAAGCCACTTCTGCCCACTGGAGTCCTCTGATGGAACAGAGCTGTCTTTGCCCAGCACTCATTGGGTTGCCTGAGATTGGCCCACAGCTGCCACGACAGGCTCTACCTGTCAGTTCCTGCCTCTATTCCCTTTTGCTTTCCTAAGATTCAGAGCTGTAGGATGGTCAGAATCCTTTTCCTGCCCAATCCTGCCTCCTCTTTCATCTTTCACAGGGGGTACCACCTTCCAATAAACTTCCTTCACTCCTAACGCCATTTCAGCATCTACTTTCATAGAAATCCTACCGACACAAGTCCCATCTTCCAGACTCTCATGGTTTTCTATCTGCTTTTCTTGTATTCATGGTTATGTGGCACTTACAATTGGAAATTGGTGTGTGTGTGTGTGTGTGTGTGTGTGTGTGTGTGTTTCAGGGAGGTCTGAAAGCTCCACAAGGCCAGACCCCTGTCTGATTTTGCCCATCATTGCATCTCCAGATCCATATCTCTTCCCTTTACCCCAGAGTTGAATTCCGTCACTCCCTCCACCCTGCTCTGGTGTGTGCTCCACTGTATGTCCAGGGCCATAGCACCGCCGTAAACAGTTAAGAGCTGAGTCTGTCCACACAGCACTGAAGGGGAAGGTGGACACCAGCACTGACTCGAGGGCACCTGGAAAGGACATTTCCATGAGGCTTGGACTAGGCCAGCCCCTGTATTCAGCCCTTTAGCTTCCTTTTCCCACGTGGATGTGCGTGCCCTTTGGTTTCATTTTCCCAGGGGATACTTGTGCCCTCCTCCTGGAGAAGATGGGACGTGAGCATTTCCAAGCCTCTGAGTGAAAACATCTGCTCTCCATTCTTCCCGTCACAGCGTGTTAGTGAAGTCCCGCCGAAGAGCAGCTGGAGTTGACAAGACTTGTCAGAAGGTCACTGCCATCATCTGGCTGCTAGTGGGTGCCCTCGCCAGATGCCAGTCTGGGTGCTCAGACTTGGTTCACCTAAATGCCCTCCAGACTTCTCATGGGACACAATGTTCTCCCTTCATCTCTCCCCTGAGCTTCTAGGGAATGTGTGAGCCAAGGGCCTTTCAGCTGCTGCCATAGTTCATTCCCAAAGTGGGTGCATTCCTGACAGACCTCTTGTCCGGGAGTGGTGTTGGGGGAAGAGGGCTGGCCTGGTTAGGTGGCTCCTAAGGCCCTCACCTTCCGGTTTCAACTCTGTGATTCAGTGATTGTCACCTTTAAAATATAGTGTCCATGGAACTGCAAGAGCCTTGTAAACGAACTACTGCCAAAGCAAAAAGGTAGAACTTAACAAGAGAGAGGTTTACATACACACACACCAAAAATGTGTGGACATGAATCTGGACATCCTGAAACAGTCATGGCTGTATTTTCTCTCTCGAGTGAATTCCAAAGCCATAATTAAGTGAAGACAAAAGCATATATACATTGAAAGAAAGGCCTGTAATCTTCGGGATAATTCTGAGGTCATTAACACAGCAGAGCCGCATGAAGGCCCGTGTGCAATGAGTGGAATTTTCCAACATTGATTAAGCTGGACTCGAAGAAAACTGAGTCTTTGTCTGAAAGCTGCCAAATGAAAACAACTTTGGGATACTTAAATGCAGGTTGGAAATTGGTTGGAGTAAGGGATATTTAAACCACAGCTGTTCAAGGGCTAAAAACATATGAACGTGTGTGCGTGCATACACGCACACACATGCACACACGCACGCACACTCTGCCTCTGAAAACAAGATAGCCAAAGGTGTACATTCCTTCTAAGTTCTCATGATCAACAGATGTAAATGTTCACGGTGTTCAGATGAATTATGGACCCTAATGAGATTTCAATACTGAGCAAACAATAAAAATTTATGCATTGCATAGTTGCCGTGGCCTTTGGCTCCACGGCTAGTGTTCCACCCTTTCAACAGCTTCAGTAATATAATATCCAGCTGGCTTTGGAGGTAAGGAAAATTCGAGGGGTGACTTGAAATTGTGAGAAATTATTTGATGGATTACTTTGTCAGAGTAATGCACAGCCTTGGCATAATTACCATGGCCACCTTAACCCAGGAGGCAGGTGGTGACAAAGGCCTGCAGGGCCTATGTGCTGAGCCCTTCCCAAATGTGCTCCTTGCTCTCCTGGTTCTCGGTTCATGGTGTCTGGGCTCCTTAAAAAATGCCCTAGTCCGGACAGCCTGTGGGGCAGCCGAAGGGCTGCGCTTTACCCCAAAACTGTCCTGTTCATCAGCACCAAAGGAACCCAACAAAAGGCAGGCTGACCTTGAAATAAAACAGGGCAAAAAAACAGGGAAGGGGATGAATGGTATCTTTTAAAGCAGTACGTCTCAATGCAATGGTGGACACAGGCACACTGATCCTTTTCCTCTCCTCTCCCCTCCTCCGTGTCTCTCTCTCTCTCTCTCTCTCTCTCTCTCTCTCTCTCTCTCTCTTATCAAGTCAGACCTTGAACTTAATGGTTGTCTGCCTTGTACTTCTTAATGTTCAAATCTTACCATGTGATTAATAGCAGATTCTCCATGCGTACGTGTCAGAGACCACATCTGTAGCAAATCTGCCAGCATATTTTTTCCACTAGTTTTACTTTGGAACCATAAAGTCATTCCTGTTTTGTGAATGAGAATAAACCCTATTATGCACGAATATAGCTACACCCAGGATCCGCTCTTCGGGGAAAAGTTGTTGCCTATATGACAGGGCGGCTCACATTTCAGTGTTCAGGAGTGCTTCTCAGCGTGGCCTTCAGTGGCAAGAGAGCACCCCCGCCCCTTTCTTGGTTTTACTATGATAACAGAAATATATTTGCTGCATGTTGACAAACTCACTTGGAGTAAACAGAGTAGTCTTAATTGTAAGTTCTAATGTTTTATTGCTAAATTGGGCGATAAGTCAATGTTTCAATTTGGCACAGCCAACCACATGTTCTCCAAAAATAGCCTTCGACACTTTTTAAAGCAAGTCAGTGGTGTACTTAGGGTGTTCACAAAAGGCTTCATTCTTGTCTACAAATGGCAAAGCTCCCCTTCATCCCAAGAGTGCCCAACTCATGTGAGGTGGGAGAAAAATAGAAGGAAAAAAAAAACAACTTCCCCTGTTTTCAGGCATTTCTCCAACTCTTACTCTGGTCAGCAAGGGAAGATGTTGGAGTATATGGGGAAAGCATGCTTAAGGAAGGTTATCTTGATGTTCCTTTGACACACTCACCCAGTGACTTCTGAAGGCTCCTCATAAGTATTTCTGCGTAACTGAGATGCAGATTCTACCCCGGAGAGATCTCGGGGCCGTTCACATTACACCCCAAATCCATGTGTTTTCATATCATGGGAAAATCCAAGATGCAGGCAGATCCCTCGGCCCCTGTCGGCTTTGAGTTTTGGTCATTTCCTTGTTTTCCACTGTAAACTTATACAGAAAAAGACCTCCGCACCTCTGAGTATAAGCACAGCCAATAATGTTTTCTCACAGATGGCAACGGTGTGGCTAAGCAAGACCCAGGAGGGGTGGGGAAGGGAGGGAAGAGGGATTGAGGGAGAGAGGGGTCCATAAATGCCATAGACGATAATGAGGGGCTCACTACAGTGCTCCCAGTGTACCACTGCCCCAACAAAGGCAAACAGTTTACAAACCCTGTTTCAAGGCCATGCAAGGGCATGGCTACAGAAATAATACCAGCCCTTTACTGTTATGGTGGTCACTATGTGCTATTGTCTTCATATGGTTTATCTTATGTAATCCTTTCCACAACCCTGTAAGAGAGGCCTTCTTACTAGCCTGAGGCCCAGAGAGGTAAGGACTTTGTCCAAGGTCACACAGCTAAAGAGTGGCAGAGAGCCAGGATGAAACCCAGTTCACACTCTTGACCTCATACTATGCCATGTTCCATTGTTTGGAGGTTGCCTAGTCTTGTCTTTTAGCATAACCTGATCCAAATTTTTCTGCCTTGGCACATTCTCTTCCACCTGTCCGTATTTTATTGTAAGTTACTAACTTCAGGTAATTCCCTGTTCTCTTGAACTGTTTTGCTTACACAGTTTCAAAGCCGTTCCTACCACAGTGCATCTGTGCAATTTTGATAGCTGGGGTAAACACACACCTTGGCCCAGTCATTAAGTATGATGTTAGCCGCAGGTTTTTCATAGATGCACTTTATCAGATTAAGGAAGTTCATTTTTATTCCTAATTTATGGAGAGTTTCTATCATGAATAGGTGTTGGATTTTGCCAGATGTTTTTACTATGTCTACTGAGATGATCATCTGAGTTGTGTCCTTTATTCTATTAATGAAGTGTATGACATTACTTGATTTTCATTAAACCAACCTTGCATTACTGGGATAAATCGCATTTGGTCATGGCGTTTGATCTATGGTGCTGGATTCAATTTGATGATATTTGTAAAGCATTGTGGTGTCTTATGTTCATGATGGATATTTATTGATGTCTTTTGTTTAGCTTTTGTATCAGAGTAATGCTGGCCTCATAGAATGAGTTGGGAAGTATTCTCTTCTTTATTGTCTAAAAGAGTTTGTGTAGGATCAATATTATTTTTTGTTTATATATAGTAGGTTTTTTCAGTGTTGTTTCATTATAATATTGATGTGATACCATAAGAATTTAACTCTTGATTATGTCAATTAGCCTATAGTAAAATTAATTTCATTATATTTGATTTCATTTAAAATCATAGAACCTATGGATGATGTTAAGTGAGGCTTGCTGTATGTCAAGCATGTCAAACTCAAAGGCTAACCAAATAAAGTTTAAGTGTATGTGGGCCACAAAAAAACAAACGCTTCCATTTTCATAGAAACAGGTTTATTTCAATTGAGATAGTCTGAATTCAAAGGGCTAAAATAAATGAGTAATTGTTAACATAAAATAATAGAGCATTTTAATAAAATTAATATTTTTTCTTGAACATTAACTTACCAGACACTGAATAGCTGCACAGATTAATAAGCGTAATGAAAATAAACCTATTTTTCTTGGTCTCCAAAAGCGAAATATTTCCTGTTGCTCACACCAAACAAGTCAGTCCAAAACCAATGACGTGGCAATTGCCTGCTAAAATATTCACTGCTGGTATTAATGGAGAGAAATGGTGCGCCTGCACGTCAGACATGTAAGGGAAATGAATGCAACACGATTATAGTAATCAGTTATTAGCAAACGTTGCTGTTCATTATTAGTAATTATGTATAACAGGATATTGTAAAAATTAAGTTATGAAATTTTTATTAAAACATTTCTTACATACTGCTATATTGGCTGGGCCGCAAAAATTTCATTGTGGGCTGCTTGCGGCCCACAGGCGTGAGTTTGACATGCTTGCTGTATGTGATAGAATGTATTATAAAATGTTTGTATTTTCTAGGGATTTGTCCACTTTACCTAAATTGTCTAATTTTTTGGCATAAAATTGTTCAGAATATTTCCTTTTAATTGTTTTCACTTCCATTCACTCAATAGTGATGTTCCTTTTTCATTCTTTATATTGGCAATTTTGCCTGCTTTCTTTTTTCTTAGTCATTCTAGCTAAAGGTTTATCAGTTTTGTTGATCTTTTCAGAAGCCAACTTTTGGGTTTCTCTGTTGTTTTCTGTTTCCTCTCTCATTGATTTCTGATCTAACCCTTACTCCTTTTTTCTACTTGTGTTGGGTTTAATTTGCTTTCTTTAAATTCTTAATGAGGCAGCTTAGATTATTGAATTGGAACTTTTCTTTTTTTATAATTAAGCAAATAAATTTCCCTCTAAGTTTTGCTTTAGTTTCATCCCACAAATATTGATAGTTGTTTCATTTTCATTCATTTCAAAACCTCTAATTTCCATTATACTTTCTTGTTTGACACATGAGTTCATTGTAAGTGTTTTACTTAATTTTCTAACACTTGGGGATTTCCCCAATTACTTTTTTTTGTTATTGATTTCTAAAGTACTCCTGTTGTGATTGGAGAATATACCTTTTCAATAGAAACTAGTTTTATGGCCACATATGCTCTATGCTGAGGAATATTCCACATACTTTTGAAAAGATGTGATTCTTCTGTCGTTAGGTAGAGTGTCCTATAATTAGGTCAAGTGGCTGATAGCATTGACATCTTCTATATCTTTACTGATTTTCTGTCTAGTTATCGACATATATAAAAGCCCAGCGACCAGAACAGCAGAACAACCAGAATGATCAGTCGCTATGATGCGCACTGTGGTGGCCAACCAGCCTGATCCAGGCCCTCATTGTTCCCCCCAAAATTCCCACAGCCCCTCTCCCCAGCTGGCCCCATCCCTGATTGACCTCCCCCCATGTGGGGTGGGGCCGGCCAACCTCCCACATCTCCTCCCCCGCAATGGCCTGGCCCTGATCAGCCCCCATTGGGGTGGGCTTGCCAGTCCCCACCTGTGCATAAATTTGTGCACCAGGCCTCTAGTTCTATCAGATTTTTTAATGTGCAGTATTGAAATCTCCAAATATAATTATTGACCTTTCTATTTCCCCTTTCATCTGTCAGTTTTGCCTTAATGTATTTCAGGATTTGGTTGCAAAGTGTATATATACATTTATAATTGCCATATCTTCCTGATGCATTGACCCTTTTATGTTTCTGAAATATCACTCTTGTCTTGGGGAATATTTCTTAGCCTAAAGTTTATTTGTCTGTTATTAGTATAGACACTCAGGCTCGCTTATGGTCACTGTTTTCATGGTTTATGTATTTCTATCTTTTAACTTTCCACCTACTTGTGCTTTTGAATCTAAAGTATGGCTTCTGTAGACAGCATAAAGTTGGATTTCTTTCATCCGGTCTGACCATCTGCTGTTTGATTGGAGTATTTAGTCCAGTAACATTTACATGATTTTTTTTATCTTGTTGGATGTATGTCTGCCATTTTGTGTTTGTTTTCTATGTGCCTCATGTATTTTCTCTTCTCCTTTTCAGCTTTCTTTTATAAAACAAATCTTTTTGTTATACCATTTTAATTCATCTGCTGATTTTTTAAACTACATTTGTTGTTGTTTTTAGTCTTTGCTCTAATAATTGCAATATATATCCTAACTTTTTGCAGACTACTTAAACTTACAACTGACTTAATTCTAATAAAAAGCAATTTTATTCCAGTGCAGTCAACTTCTTCCTTATTCATTTGTACTGTGATTGTCACATCTATACATGTCATAAACTCAACAATATTGAATTATTATTACTGCTTATGCAATATTTATGTTTTTTAAAGAAATTAAGGAAAGAGAAAAATATATACAGGTGTTTTTTTTTTCTATTTACCATTTCCAGGGTTCTTCATTTCTTTCTGTAGATTTGAGTTACCATCTGGTGTCATTTCCTTTCAGCATGAATAGCATCATTTAGTGTTTCTTATAAGGCAATTCTGCTAACAAAAGAAATCATTCTTTGCTTATTTAGAAATGTCTTTATGTCACCCTTGATTTTTTTAATATATTTGTATTAATTTCAGAGAGGAAGGGAGAGGGAGAGAGAGATAGAAACATCAATGATGAGAGAGAATCATTGATCGGATGCCTCCTACATACTCTCTAATGGGGATCAAGCCCATAGCCCGGACATGTGCCTTTGACTGAAATCAAACACAGGACCCTTTAGTCCTCAGGCCAATGCTCTATTCACTAAGCCAAACCAGCTAGGGCTCACCGTCATTTTTGATGGATGGTATTGCTAGATATAGAATTCTTGGTAGACAAGTTACTTCCACTCCCACCCTTTCACCACTTTGAATATCTTATTCCACTGTCTTTTTCCTCCATTGTTTCTGATGAGAAGTCAGCCATTACTCATATTGTTGTTTGTCTGTACGTGATGTGTGTTGTTGTTTTTTATCTTACTGCTTTCAAGATTTTCTCTTTCTGCCATTATTTCTTCCAAGATATTTTTCTGCCACTTACTTGGTCCCTTCTCCTTCTGGGACTGCCATAATTGGTTTGCAGGTTATTGCCCACTGATCTCTGAGGTTCTGCTCATTTTTCTTTAATCTTTTTTTCTTTGTCTTCTTCAGATTGGGCAATCTCTATGGACAAATGGTCAAGTTCACTGATTCCTCTTCATTTCATCCATTTTCAACTTTTATAATTTTTCTACTTCCTCTTTCTCTATTGTGGTTCTTTATTTGTTGAGATATCATCATGATAATTTCTTTTAATTCTTTAAGCATAGTTTTCTTAAACTCTTTCAATATATTTATAATAGCTACTTTGAAGTCTTTGCTAAATCCAGCATCAGAACCACTCAGAATCAGATTCTACTGACTTTTTCTTTCCCTATTACAGATTACACTTTTGCACTTTATCTTACTTTCTTTTTTCTTCTTTTTGACATATCCTAATTAGTTTGTTGAAAATATAGACATTTTAGATGGTATATTATAACAAGTCAGGCTCTGATATTTTTAAATAGCTTTCCTGAACATAATATAAAGGACCTATCTCCCCTGCAGGGTTTTGTTTTTGTTTTTGTTTTTTTTTATTCTTATTTTTCTTTTTATGAGCCTGTCTTCCTAGAAGGTTTCCTCTTTATGTGCTTAGCTTAGTGGCCAGCCAACGGTTGAGCAGAAGTTGTACCAAAAAACCTCCGACCCGTAAGGCTTCCATCCCCTGTCAAGTGATTTGTATGTGCGTTGAGGAGGACATTCCAAGTTCAGCCAGTTCTCAAGTCTTGGCTTTGACTTTTCATTGGGGTCTCTCAGGTCTTCCCAGTATGTGCACACACTTTGCAATCAACAGGCAAGGTACATAGAGCTTTCCTGGCACGACGATGGCTCTCTCATTTCCAGTATGTCCACATCACGTTGTTAGGTCTGTCACTCACCCCAGCTGGTACTGCAACCTTGGGCTAGCACTGTGGACTTTCCCCCATTCATTTCTCTACCAAGTTTGCTACTTTTACTGACAGTGATGCTGGGCCTGATTTTTGCCCTCTGTTTCTAAATTAAGTCAGCCTTCTCTGGCAGCCCTGCCCTGGTAGCACCACCGTTCTAGCCAACTAAGCTAGGGGGCAAGGTGGGGATGTTCTTACCCGAAGTTCTGTCAGCTTTCTATGAATAAACAGTTCTCCATTTGTGGTGGGGGTTTTTGTTGTTGTTTTGTTTGTTTGTTTGTTTGTTTGTTTGTTTGTTTTTTGACTTAAGTCATTATTCAGAGCCCCGAAAAGGTTGCTTTAACGATTGTGCATGTTTATACTTGTGGAGGGAGTAAATTTGCCAGCCTCTTTACTCATAGCTGGAGGACTCCTGGTAGAGGGATTTTGCTAGTCTATACAGAGTTTCTATATAATCTTTAGGGTGTGATTGTCATGAAAGAGCTCATCTTTGACTCCTTGTGCATTTTGACCGCTTACTTACCAGAATTCCAAGCCCTCCTCCTCAAAGAGCTTTCAGTGCCTGAGGCTCCTTGAGATGGGGTTAGTGACCTTCCATTCCACTCCTTCCACCATGGACAGTTTGACTGCCGAAGTCGCATCCCCACATGCTTATATCCCCTTCAAATCCAGGGCAGCTCTTTGCCCATTAAGTCACCCAAAGGCAACAGATGGGGCCTGTCTGGGGCAGACCCATTGAAGAAAAACGGCCTAGTCATTGGCTTGTTTCCCTTTCAGTTCTCTCTGTCATCTGGGAATACAATACAGATCCGATCAGGCCCAGCAAAAGGTACATTCTGATACTATTTTCAGTTTTTTGTCTTGACAGAGAAGGCTAAGCATGGAGATCAAAAATACCTACAACGATGAGAAGGATGGGCTCAGTGGAAGGCCAGGGGGGTAGTACTGCTTGTTCGGTTTCTCTCTATATGTTCTTTTTTAAAATAAAAAAAAAGAAAGAAAAAAAGAAAGAAAGAAAGAAGTTTAAACCCCACCACCCACTCATCAGGTGATCGGAGGCTGGAGTTGTAAAAATGTGCTGCAGGCAGAAGTTCTGAAAAAAATCCCAGAAACTGTTGAAAACATCTCTAAACAAGGTATTTTTCCCCTGCACCTTTCTTGCTAAAGGTCCCAATTGCTGCCAAGAAAACTAGTGAGAATGTTAGCTGCCAAATAAAAAATTTATGACAGTGTTTGGCAAAGGACGATCTCGCTGCTTGTTTTATACATTTCCACAAGGCGCTTGAAGGCGGCCTACTTTCCTTCCCCCCCTCTTCCACCCCCCACTTCGGGCACACATACCTTACCGATCACTGGATCTGCTCGCTAATGAAAAAGCAAACTCCTATAAAATAGGATTAAACAATATAACTGTTTCCCCCTTCAGTAACCTCTGAAATGTGAGCGAAACGTTTTCAAATATGCTGTGTTGCAAAGAAACAGAAAGGGTTTGCTTGGTTAGAGCAGACACACGTGTAAGAAAACGAACAAAAACCTTTCAGTTAGAAAACATGGACTTCTTAGCGGCAAAAGGCATCCTAGAAATCCCCATCCTTGCGAATGTCCACTCCCGACACTTTGCAGACAAGGAAACGGGGGCCCAGCAGCAGACAGTGTTCTGCCTGAGGTCACACAGCCAAGCCCACCTGCGTCCAGAGCCTGGCTGTAGCCTCAGCCACCGTGCTCCACCCTCCACTGTGCACCACAGCCCAACATTGCTTTTGTGTGTTGGGGCTCTCGCACACACGTGCACTTGCAACATGTTTTACAGGCTTCAGAATCCCAGGCTATTCTGTTTAATAAAAATAAAAACATTTCCTTCCCGCCCTGGCCAGTGTGCACAGTGGTTAGAGCATTGGCCCTCACACCGACGGGTTGTGGGTTGATCAAGGGCACATACCTGGGTTGCAGGTTTATTCTGGCCCCGTTGGAGTGCGTGAGGGAGGCAACCTATGTGTCCCTCTCATATCCATGTTTCTCTCTCTCTTTCTCTCTCCCGTCCCCTATTCCTTCCTCCCTTCCAATCTCTCTAAGAATCAATGGGAAAAAATATCCTCAGGTCAGGATTAAAAATTTTCTTCTGGAGTATTTTTTTGTTTAAATCTAAGGCATAAAACTGAGTCAAGATAGGGCTGTGATCTCCTGAAGGGGCACTGCCTGCCACATCAACCCAGCCTCCAGCCTCGTGGCTGTGTCACTGATGCTTCCAGGAGCCTTTCCAAAGGGTGGGAGGGGGATGCTGTACTTCGAAGAAAAAAAAAATTTTCTTGCAGCGAGTTTGGATGTTGGTAGTAATAATTACATAGGCTGGTGGTGAACACCCTGAAATATTTTGCCTGCCTGTCTGAGAAAACAAAACGATCTGTCTCAGTCTTTTCAAAACAGTGATCAGATGATGCTTTCGGTTGTTAATTAGTGCTGTTCGCACGCACGTCATCATTCCAGCCCATTCAGAAGCCTCGCTGCACCCTCGTTCCTGCCTCCTTCAGTCTGTCGAGACACCTGCCATCACTGCCGCACGCTCAGTGGTGGCCCAGCGCAGGGCTGACACGGCTGACCCCG
Source organism: Murina feae (assembly GCA_004026665.1). NCBI lineage: Eukaryota > Metazoa > Chordata > Mammalia > Chiroptera > Vespertilionidae > Murina > Murina feae. The sequence continues at coordinate 23,915 of PVJC01007459.1, forward strand.
GCTGCGGCTGTGTTGCGGAAGCCGTGTTATTTGATATAAAGTACTGTGGACAGACCAGGAGTAAGCGGATTATTTCAGACAGCGTTAGGAGGCAACCGGAGAAAGATTAGCCCGACACGAGGCAGGTAGCATGAGCAAATTAGAAACCCTTCCCAATTAGTACAGGAAACCCAGGTTTGTGCTGTTTGTGATTTGCTGAAAGGCAAGGGTGTTGATGTTCTGGGTTCTATGATTTAAGTTGAAACGTTGGCATTTCCTAACAATGCACGTTAGCATCTGAGGCTGTGCACTGGCCTACGAAATAAAGTCCCTCTTCTCCGCAGCTGCCAAGTCGTCCCCAGTACGAGATACTATATGTTAGGGACTGTTGTACTTGGCCCTGGACTAATCTCTAGGGCCCACAATAATATTTCTATACGGGGACTACCCGACGCGACTCCAGCGTCCCACGTTTAATCTCTCTTTTGCTTGTTTGTCTTGCGGAACATGTACCACATGAAGTCATAAAACTGTAGCATGCAGAATGCCAGATGCTACAAATGCAATTAGATGCTTAAAAATAGCTTCCTTGGTGGCACTACTGCAAATCGGACGGGGCCTTGTGTTTGCAAAGTGGGTGGCACTTTCCTGCTAAGTTACTGCTTGTGAGCTCTGAGGCCACCGTGCAAACGATCGGGTCATGGCAGAACTCGGACCAGGCACCACTATCCTTCCCACATCTTGGCAGTCCCCCATGCTGTTGTTTGTTTTCGCCAAGTGCACCGTGTAACCACCTGTTCCTTGACTTCTGATGCTTTTCTGTCAAGTTGAAGGTGACAGAGGCCCTCGACAGACGGAGCCTAACTTGTATAGATCGGAATGCATTTCAAATAAACAGTTATTTCACCACAAGTCAAGCCACCACAAAGCTCAGAATTTATTTTTCACCCTTACCCAAGGAAGAAGATGTTTTTGTATAGGAGGGTAGAGGCTGAATTGCTTTTCTGTGATGGTAAAAATGGCGCCTATTTATCACCAAAAAATCTGGAAAATGCAATAACTCTTAGATTTTTTTTTAAATCGCCATGATCCCACACCTACACACAGTTATTACTGTCATTTCTATGTCTATGTTTCTGATTTTTGTTTTAAGTTTATATATGTATTTTTATTTTGGCAAAATTGGGTCAGAGTGTACTTGCTACTGACAACCTTTGCTTTATAACTAATATATTATGGTTTTAAAAAATGGGTGGTCTTAATGGCAAGGATAGGACAAGATCTTTTTACGCCTCTGAATCATCAAGAACAAATTTTTTTCCATACAGCTTTAGCATTGATTCTATTTTAGTGTGTTTTTCTTTGAAAATTATTAGTATCTGAATGGCATTTGTGGCAACTCTCAACTCACTGTCATATAAAACATTATATTACCATGTTCCTTCAGCAGAAGTTTTCATTTTCTATTTTTACTTAATGATCTCACTTGAACATCAGAAGAACCTATAAGGTGGGGCGGGGGGGTATGTTATTATCCCTGGTTTTATTCATAAATGCAAAGTAAGCTAGAATGTAAGATGCACCAGGATACCAGCCATTACTCTTCCCAGCACGTACAGCATGTGGTCTTTGAAATAGGGTCTAATTTTAAATATCAGTTTTTCCAGTGACTAACTAGATCCTAGGCAGATTAGCCTCCTGAAGCCTCAGTTTCCCCCTCTGGAAAATGAGCACAATGATACCTTTGTCATAGATTTGTTCTGATGATTAAATAACAAAATTTGCATGAAATACTCAAGGCACAAAAGTAGATAAAAAAATAAATGTTAGCATTTTTTTCTCTCACACATTCCTTCTTACTTTCGTATAGCATTGTGAATAAATTATGTTTCTTTTTCCAATTTACTCAATTCCGAGTTTAGCATTATTGTAAGTAATATATATGTAAGTTGTACAATTCAAGCAAATGAACAAATGCATAAACATGGAAAGAAAAAAACACCCACAACACAAACACTATTAACGCGAGGCTACATTTCCTTCAAGTCTTCTTTTTTTTTTTCTGTGCAGTCTTGTCATTTGTTTTTAGACACATCCACTCGTGTCTTGAACTAGTGAAATAGAGGTGGGAGTTTTGGAGAACGTGTTCTGCGTGTCACCACGCTCTACTCTTGTTTCCAATGTTATAAAAGAGATGCCCCTTCGCAAGCCTGCTTCCATTGGCAGGAAGCCAAAATAGGGGTCTGATGGGATGAGTGTCATGGTGAAAGTACAATGATGATGTATAAAGAACCTGAGGTGTCCACACTGATCCCGAGGCCTTGGAGCAGACCAGCTCCTCCAGCATACAAAGGGGTGTGAACACGACTTCAGCAGAGGTCACCATCTGTCAGGCCCAAGTCAGCCTTGCGGTCACCCAGGGCTGGGCAAATCAGAAGGACTCCACTGGAGTATCTTCAACCACTGGGAAGAAAAGCTTTTTTCTAGACCCTCAAAAGGTGTCTGTTCAGCCCTGGCCAGTTTGGCTCAGATGGTTGGAGCATTGTCACATACACTCAAAGATCACCAGTTCGATCCTGGTCAGGGCACATGCCCGGGTTGTGGGTTCAGTCCCTGGTCGGGGTGCATACGAGAGGCAACCAATCAGCGTCTCTCTCTCTCTCTCTCTCTCTCTCTCTCTCTCTCTCCCCCCAAACCCCCCTTCTTTCCTCTAAAAAATCAATTTAAAAATTTTTTTAAATAAAAGTGTCTGTTCAAGCTGAAGGAAAAATTCCTACCACCCAGCCTCCTCTCCTGTCAGCTAACTTGATAGTTCTCTATCAAGTAAACCATTAGTGAATACATCGATTCTTTCTTTTTCCTTTTTCTCCTTCCCCGCCCTTTTTTTTTGTTTTGTTTTGTTTGTTTGTTTGTTTTGTGTTTGGGTTTGCCTTTCTGCTTTGGCTATTCCCAGGATTTCTCTGAACCAGTTGAGCAAAATTGATTTTTGTTAGTTTCACTGGCCTCATGGAAAATTATCTCATGAACTGGTTTTTATAGGAAAACTCAAAGCACAGCACAGGGTGAAAAATAAGCCTATAGCAGTCAAAGCTGTTGTCTGAAATGTCCTCGGACTGGAAAGCTGAATTTATTGCACAAAACAAGTACTAGCAAGGCGGAGGTGTGCAGGGCTGCTCATTATCACGGGAGAGGGGAACCAGAAAGCCAAGTAGAAAATTAAATTTTAATAATGCCAGTGATATTTTCTAAATCTTTCCTGACAGAAGGACTCTCATTATTTTTATCTGTCTCCGAGTAGGTTCTTTTAGAGCCATCTCAGAAACGGCCTCAGCTATGATTGTTTTCCCGGCTTGAAGGCATCTGAGAAAGCAAATGCAGACAGAGAGAAATGTGCTTTAGGTTGTTCAAGGCAGGGCCGTGACCGCGGTAACATTTCGGCTGCGTTCTGCAGCCAACATTTGCTGGGAACGCCGTCAGCTTTCACAAAAGAGGTCCATGTTGTTAAGACAATTGCTGTAAATCTCCCAAACAAAGGGGGCCCACAACTCACTGCACTTAGCTAGGGGAGGACCCCAGGCGTCCCCAGTGCCAAGTCTGGGTTCGTTCTGGAAATCACCCCATGCTGGCCATGATAGGAGACTGGAGGGGAAAATGGGAATACCCTGTTTTTTTGGGTAAATGTGCAAACGCCTTTCCAAGTAGCACATAGTGTGGACTTGTTAGGGATAGGAGGGAAAATAAAGCCAGAATCATTAAAGTAGCCTCGCCATGAGGATGTGGATTCTTTTTGTTTTCTTAATTCTTCCATGCCTGTGTACCAGTCTGTCTTGGTCCCAAAAGGATCTACAGCAATTGACCAAAATATATACAAAACAATACATTTTCCATCTGTGAAACGAAGTCTGGAGGAAGGTTCATGCACAAGCTGATGACCAGCCTGCCCACTGGTGGGCGGGGGCAGGGGGCCCACAAATGCTCTCCCAGATTTCTGGTAGCCAATGTGAAGAGGGAAATGGGAAAGTTACAGGAGTCAGTATCCATGGGGTAACAACACAGCTCTGTCCTCTACCCGACAGCAGAGAACGCCCTCCTGCAGGACATGGTGACAGGGACAGCCACCTGCAGGGTAATGAACAGCATGTTCAAGAGCATCACATCCACCTGTGCCTTCCTGTCCTGTGCTGTGTCCCCCCTTCACTCCTCACCCCACCCCCATCAGCTGGTGGCCAGCACTGCTGAGGGCGCATGCGTGAACCTAAACCACGTGGTACAGGGCAGATTTGGGGTTCTGCTGCTCCAAGGGGGGGGACTAGTGTCTCCAGGAGAGATGGACCTCGTTCTTAGGATCCTTGATCAATACTGTTTCTCTGCTGGATTTCTAATGAGTGTTCAGCAGGGACTTTGAGATTGTCACCTCCGGCAAGGGCCCCGAGTGGCACCACCTCCGATTGTAATTAGGTGCCCTCATGTTATCTAGTAGCCAGTTAGGGGTTGGAATTCACCATCCACTTGTGAAAATTAAAAGCAGGTAGCTTGAGGCCAGTACCTCCAAAGAATGACAGAGAGAAAGTGCTCCTTCTTTGTCTTCTGGCTCAGTTCCCATCACGATCCCTCCTAAATTAGGATTGATTTTTCTTTTTTTTTTTTTTTTTTCAGCTAACTAAAGGACCTGAGAAAGCGTTCAAAGGCCACTCTACTCCTTGGCAATTTATTGTCTTTATTTTTTTCTAGTCCTCAGGCATGGTCCTCTGAGTCCATTCTCAAGGGTGCTTGGGTCACATATATTTAATCCCATTTTTGAGATGGGGAAACTGAGGCACATTTACTTGTTTGTCACAAGATCACTCAACAGATTAGGAGTAGAGGCAATCCTGCAAATGTCTCTTTGCCACTCACCCTCCAATAGAGACTCCTCGGGTTCCCATCCCAGGCCTCCTAGCTTACAAGGCATTGCACGTAATACGCACTCCATCCTCCTTGAGAATCTCCAGCCGGGCCCGTGAAGGTCAAGGGGGCTGCAGGTGTGCCAATGTGCATACAGCTCTGACCTCTGCCTGGGCTTTTCGTCATCCTGTGAGAAACCCGAAAGGCCACACCAGGTGGTGTGTGGCTTCTGTTGCCCTCTCCCTGGCCTTTGACCCCCGTGGTTAGGAATCAGTTAGGGGCTAAGTGGGATGCTCTCAATGTGGACCCTGGTTATTGGTGCTCACACCAAGGCCAAACTTCAGGGTCAGGAGGTCTGGGCTGTTCCAGTCTTTGAGGGAATCTCGGGTAAAGCAGGGCAGAGATGCACTCACCCACCAACCCCCTTCCTTCCCATTGTTCCTTAATAATTAGTCAGAGGTGACAGACTGAAGACCAGAGAGAGGAGTTCTGATGGTATGAGCAGAACGTGTCACCACATCCCTCAAGAGTTGACGGAGAGGTGGATGGCTGGTCAACCTCTGGCAAAGTGTTCTATTCCCCCTGGCATGAGGGAAGGGAAAAGGCATAAATCCATGACTATTAGGAGATAAGTGTCTCATGTCAGATCTTGCAGGGAAGAGTGTTAAATCCCATCACAAAAGCCTAGGCAGTTGTGTTTGCACCAATGTGACCACAACCAGAAGAGGGAAACTAACATGGCTGGAAGGGGCAGCCTCTCCTTCCTGGGTATCTGAGTACCTGAATAGCTGCAAAAAATGGGGCTCCCAGGAGAGTGACTCAGTAGGGACCCCACAAGGCCAGCTACTCAGGCACAGCACCGGGATGTGTCCTGGGGGGATCAGAGGACCCTGCAGACATTCCAGCCAGGGCACCCGCAGCAGCCGCCTGTGTAGGGGTTTGGGGGTGACCAAGTAAGGAGTCATTCAGAGCTCATTGTGGGGGAAACAGTGAGTACTCACGGGAGCGGAGTGATCATAAGTATTACACTGAGCAGGTGCTGTTACCAAGCACTGATCATCTAAGCACTTCGTGTTGAATATTCTCAGTTATTTACTCATGTAATTCGTTGGCCGAGGCACTGCTATTATTAGCCCCGTGTGTCTGGGGTGGGAGCCGAAGCATTGGTTCTTTGGAACTCGCAGATCCCTTGTGTTGGTACTTTTGCATTTCTTTCGTAAATAGAGGGCTAAAGGAGGATTGTTCACTTTTTATGTTGCCAAGTAAGAGTAGTTTCCAAGGAAAGAGTCCATTTCCAATGTCCAAGTAAGGACATTGGGGAAAACCATTGCCATCTCCGATCACCATCACACCACAAAATAAAGAACATTTTTTTCACCTTAAAGGAGTCAAAATGACATAATCTCGGAGCAGTAATGAAGTAACTTGCTTAAGGTTGAACGACTGGTGTGGGGCAGATCCTGCATTCGAATCCAGGCAGTTTGGCTCCGAAATGAAAGTGGCTAAACAGCCACTGCCCAAATATATTCACAGCTTCTCTGGAGAGTCAAGAAACTGAGCGGCCCTCAGCCAGGGAGAAGCTGGGGGGGTACCTGATTCAGAGAGACGGTAAGGTTGCTTTATAATATAGGGGCAGGACCCAGTGGGGGTGAGGACCCTCCCTCTGGGCACCCAGAAGGAGGTAGAGGGGGGAGGGTGAGAAGCACCTAAATCGAGGGGTCAGGAAGGGGTCGTTCCAGCATGCACTGCAGCAATGGCCTGCCTGCCTGAAAACTTCATCTGGAGTGGGCCTGGCCTTCTCCCTGGGTGGTCCTGAGCCACCAAATCCGGGTCCTAATAAATAAGGATCATTTTGGAGAGTAAATGACATCACAGATGCAGTAAACATTCAAGACCAGCAAAGGACACCCTGCCTTTTTTAAGACAGTCTAGAAGTTACATATCGCTGTCCACACCCATCCGTGTAATACTTGGGAGCGATTCCTTTATTACTTTCTGTGGATGTCTGAACTCAAACAGAGACCTTTCTCAAGGTCACACTGAGTCTAGCTGATTGTCCCACCTGGTTTTCTTTTCCATCTAGCACTCTGTTCCTACAGATGCATTAAATTAATCTTGAGCAGACCTGGAATCTTTCTATGGTAGACCCTCTCACCTGTGTCACAGGTGATGTAGACATAATTGAAAAATTGTGTGGGACGAGGTCACTAAGCAGTGGAGTCACTGGTGAGCTGCCCCCAGGGGCTGATTACCATTCTCTCTGTCCCCAAATCTAATGAGGGGATCAAGTGGTCCTGCATTTACCTAAGAAAGAGCCAGAAAGGACGCAGCCATTGTGCCTGTGATTGATGAGAGCTGGTGAAATATGCTTCCAAAAAATTGAAATTGTTATGTTAGTGATGTGTGGTACATTTACACTGGGGACTAAGAAGAGTTGACTCTGGTGAGTTTGTGTTGTGACTTCCAGCTTGCATACCCCATCACTGAGTCTGTGGAGAGGACTATCAAGAGGGAGGTATCAAAGACTCGCCCCTCGAACAACCAAGGAGCATCTGCTGGAGAACATGAGACGCACAGATGAATAACCACCTGCTGATGTGTGTCCTCTAGGGGCACAAGATAAGACTGGCCAGGGGTTTGGGGCTCCCAGTGACTTCTCTGTAAAAATAGGGATGATAATAGTACCCACCTCATAGGATTGCTGTTTCAAAAAAGTGCAGAAAATGCCAGGATAGCACCTGACCCAGAATAAATGACCAGTTAATAGGAGCTGCTGGTGTGGTGCTGGTGTGGCTGTCATCACTGGCATCACCATCATCATTGTTGCCATCACCATGGCCCCACAATGCAGAGTAAGGAGGAATGACCAAAGAGTAGAGGGAGGTTCTAGCTCCGAGGTTCACAAACCTTGCCAGGTCTTGGATTGGGACTTTAAAATAGAAGATTGTCCACTTTTTATTTTGCCAAGTACGAGTAATTTCCAAGGAGAATGTAGATTTCCGTTGTCTATGGGAGGACATTAGGGAAAATGCCTGCTATCCACTCCAGCATCGCTCCATCAACTAAAGGACACGTCACCACTGAAACGGGAGAAAGGACATAGTCTCAGAGAAAAGGAAGCCCTTTAAGCAAAGTAACCTTGTTTTCAAGGGGAGGCGGTCTTCTCTGGTGTTCTTCTCTTCTTGCTTCGGCCTCAGCCTGGAGTCTGGAAACCAGAGCCCTCAATCATCTAAGCGCCCCTTCATTTCACACGGAAGTAGGACTGGGTTGGGCTCAGTAACAGGTGGGGACCACGGCTAGGTTTTGAGTTATGTTCCTGGACGCTGTGGAACAGTCCCTATTAGCAGCCGCCGCAATTTGCATTGTGTGGTTGCCCTCATGGCACTGGCCCCTCAGACGAGAATGAGACCAGCAGTGAGACAAGGGGCACGGGGGTCTGAAGACCGGGCTGTGCCCCCACATGGTTGACCTTGGGCACCTCCCTGCACCTCAGGGCCCTCAACTCTAAAATGAACAACCCAGACCAGGGCCTGGAGACCCTGTCTTCCACCTGAGGAAGCCTGGGAGAGATTGGGTGCACCTGTGTTTCCAGAGCATCGTTTCATTCTCTTCAAGTTCTTTCCAAGCCCGTTTGATTGAAGTGAGCTGCCTTGATCCTGTCTGAGAGCCCAGTGCCCAGCAAAGCCACTCTCCAGGCCCCCTGCCATCAGCGAGTCCATGTTGGAGAATGGCAGTGGCCATGGTACCCAGGCTGAAATTCCAGGTACCTGCTTGGCAACATAGAGTGCAGTGTAACTCACATATCATTGGGAAGGGATATGATTTTGATATTTATGCCACCACCTCAGAGAGAAGGTTTAATCCTGCTGGGGTGAGTGTTCCTGGGAGGCCCAGATAGACACAGGCCTGGGAGGCTTCAGGAGGCAGCCCTTCAAGGCCTCCCACCTTCCCCACCCCACCAACCACACAGCGTTCCTCAGGAAGTTTCCCAGGCAGCTGCTCAGCCTCTGTCGACTATCTTCCTGCCTCTCACCTGTCCCGAGATGCCATCTCCTTTCACAGAATTATTTGCCAACTGCATGCCTGGCCAGGGATTTCTGATTACAAAGTGCTTTATAAACTTAAATGAGCTAATCCTCTCCTCCCTGGGATGGGTGGTAAGTTGGCTGATTGTACTTGGGAAGAAAATGAAAGGCAAGTGACATGGAGTGACTTGCTCCAGGTGACCCCAGGCAAAGCCAGGATTGTGGGCACACAGCAAACTGGCCTGGCCTGGCATTGCTCTCATTATGCCTTTGTTATAGGGCTTCTGTAGTTGATTGCTCATTGTGGCACCGTAAGCTCCCACAGGGCAGGACTCACATTTTCTTCTTTCGTCAGAGGGACGTGGCCAGACCTGCCATGGACGTCTGTGCACGGTCTGAGGACCACACATCCTCCGGCGCAGGAGGGCCAGCCTCAGAGAGCTTTGAGCTTTTAGACCAGGACTGGGCAAAGCACAGGTAGCAGGCCCAATCTAGCTCACCGCCTGCTTTCATATGGCCCACGGGATAAGAATGGCTTTTACATTTTGAAATGGTTGGAAAAAAAATCAAAAGAAGAATATTTGTTGACATGTAAAAATTATATAAAATTCAAATCCCAGTATCTGTCAATAAAGTTTTATTAGAACGCAGTCACACTCATTGACATTGTCCACATCTGAGCAAAGTTAAGCAGTTGCAACAGGATGATAGCTTTCAAAAAGCCTAAAACAGGCTTCATGTTTTGGGTTGAATTGTGTTTTCTCCTCTTCATATTTTATGTTGAAGTCCTAACCCCCAGTGCTCAGAATGACACCTTATTTGGAAAGAGGGTCTTTACAGATATAATTAGTTAAGAGAGGCAAACTGCAGTGGGTGGTCCCCTAACCCAATAAGATTAGTGTCCTTATTGGAAGAGGAAATTTGGACATAGGTGCGCACACAGGGAGAATGCCATCTGAGGATGAAAGCAAAGATAGGGGTGATGCTTCTACAGCCAAGCAACCTCAGAGATGTCCAGCAACCAGCAGGCGCTTAGGAAAGATGCCTGGGACAGATGTTCCTGCACCATCAGGAGAGCCCATCTGCCAGCCTCCATCTCAGACTTCCAGCATCCAGACGGTGAGAGAATACATTTCTGTTGTGTAAGCCACCCAGTCTGAGGAACTTTGTGATGGCAGCCCTAGCAAACTAATGTGTTTACAACCTGGTCCTTTACAGATAAAGTTTTCTGATCCCTTTTCAACTAAGTAGAAATTTGGAAATGGGATAAAGCCACTCTGTCATTACTCGGGACCTAACCTGGGTTTGCTGGGGCTCAGGTGCTGGCTCCCGTGTCCTCGCTTCCTTGCTGAGGAGCATGCTCATTTTGCCACCTGTCAAGTCTTAATTCTCCTGTGTCCTATGTCCTCAGACCCCCTGAGTAACTGACTACTCCTAACTAGGTCAGTTAATGCAGGCTGTTCATGGTAGAGATGACTTTGTAAGTTGGCCCAGAGTTAATATCTGGTTTCCTTCCCATGTTAAATGCCTTATCCTAGAGGCAAGAGTCTTGTAAGACATACCCCCTCATGGCAGAAGTCTTGTAAAACATACCCCGTCAGTTTCCTCATCTCACATGGCCTTGGGCAGCTGCCTACTCTGCTCAGGATTGGAAATTCTCATTTTTAGATGAAAGAACAACAGTTCCGGAAAACTGTGAGCCCACAGTTGCCTGCAAAGTTCTCACAGAACCAGGCTGGAACTGTCCTGTCCTCTGTACAGATCCACATTAATTGTGAGATGCCACAGTAGAGAAGTGGGTGGAGACTTGGAGCACAGTCACTATGAAGGCCAAGACAGCCGGCCAGGTCCATATCCTGATCTGGACCCTAGAACTCTGTGTATTTGTGTCCTGGGGCTGCAGTAACAAAGTACCATGGACTTGGTGGCCTAAAACAGAAATGTCTTCTCTCATAGCTCCAGAGGCTTGAGGTCTGAAATCTAGGAGTGCACAGGGCAATACTCCCTCCAAAGGCTCTAGGGAAGGACACTTCTTGCCTCTTCTAGCTTCTGATGGCTACAGGCATTCCTTGGCTTGTGGCAGCATCACTCCAATCTCTGCTTCTGACTCCACTTGGCCTTCTGCTCTGTGTCCCTGTGTCCTCTCTTCTTATAAGGCCTCCAGTCATTAGATTTAGGGCCTACCCTACAAGCAGGGTGATTTTATCTCAAGGTCTTTAAGAAACTACATCTTCAAAGACCCTATTTTCAAGTAAGGTCATGTTCTGAGGTTCCAGGTAGACATGAATTTGGAAGGAGACACTATTCAACTCAGGACAGTCTGTATGGTTGAAAGTGAAAGAAGTCCCAACCAAACTCTTGGACCAGGAGCAAGCATGTGTCTTAAGCCAGTCCAATAGAGTGAAGCTTAGCAGGTTTGCTTGGAATGCTGGGTCGTCTGACCCCTGCAACTGGGAAGTTTAAAAGTGACTCTTCGGGTATCAGGCACACAGCAAGATCGAGGGCTCAAATGATGCCTTCAGGAACCTGTTTCTTTCCATCTCTGTTGCTCTGTGTTGGCATCCTTCAGGCAGGTTCCCCTCCTGCGTAGTGATAAGAATGGCCCTGAGTTCTAAGTGTCCATTTTCTGCATAGCCAATCCCAGTAGAGAGAATACCTTTCTCTTGACTTTCCAGAAAAAAAATCCTCAAAGGACTCTATCTGGTGTGGTTGGGGCATGCCAATTCCTAAACAAAGGATTATGCTGGAACAGAGAGCTATAAGTAGCTGGATCTGTCTGGGTCATATGTCTACCTGTGGCATCATAGACTGGGGTAAGCCCCCTTTAATTTTCTGGACTGAGTCTGGGGATTCCTCCCAAAGATGCAGGCCCTCTAAGAACCTGGCTGGGCATCATCAGGTGACACAATAACCACACAACTCTAGCTCAGAGGTAGCCATGTGCTTTGAAATTAAAGTTAGTGTGAGAGGCTGATAACAAAGCACCATTTTCTCTCACACCTGTTTTTATTTCTTTTGCCTAACATTAAATTGGATATAGACCTTGGAGAGCCTTTCTTGGGACACTTGTTTTGGGGGAGTTTCCTGAGAGACACAGGTATAGTTCCTTTGTTCTCGTGGCAGCTAATTGCCCTACCCATTGTGGCTATCTGTCAGAACCCAAAGGTGGGCATCATTATTCAGGCCTGGGCAGCCAAGCAGGAGAAGCATGTCCTGGACGGGCACTGAACCTGTGGGGTGTCACACGCTCTCCACTAATGAATGCAGGCCCGTGAAGGGTTTAAACACTGCTGGCATCCCGAATAGGAGGGTGGCTAATAGCTCACTTCCAACGCTGCTTGTCTATAAGCAACACTTGGAAACTAGCAATTGTTGGACACGTGGACCTTCAGGGAACACATGGAGGTGGAGACTCCCACTCACGCATTCAGCAAGTTTAAGAATACCTATGCCATGCTTTGTTGTAGGCATTGGGAATGTAAAAGACAAAGGAGATTCAGACCCTGCAAGGTCCACTTGTTATTGGAGAACCCTGCATAGAAACAGAAAATCCTAAATCTCTATGGTAAGTGTAGTGGCCTACAGCCTCCTAAATCAGAACAGTGAGGGATCAAACATTGGAACTGACACACAGCACTTTTGCTCACATTTCATTGACTAAAACAAGTCACATGGCCACACTGAACATCAAGGGATGGGTCAGGGAGTCTGTGCCTAGAAGTAGAGAACCGGATGGTCACGCCTGCTACAATGGGATTCCAGGGCTCCTGAAGCCAGGTGCCTTGCCGGCCTACTGCACGTTAACCAGTCTTCTGTGACGGGGCTGGGGACTGGCAATGGAAAGACTGGCCCCTCCCTGGGTTCCTGCACAGGATCCATAATTTCAATGGTACTTTGTGAGTTCAGCCTCAAAGTAAATGGTTAATTCATCTTGTATCAACAGCACTGTGATTCATAATGTAAACTTGGAGAATCCTTGATGTTTTTGCGCCCACATTCCTTTTAATTTGGCTCTGCATTCTTTTAAAGCCACAGTGTGCTCACTTAATAGAATGCAGCATGCAAATGCATAAGTTTTTGCCTGGAGGCAATTTAGCCTGGCTGGTTCAATGGATGTCTTCTTTCAAGTGTATATTCTTTCTTAAATTATTTACTGGGTAAACACACTTTGCATTTTCAAAAGGAAGATTAAGGCTGCTTGCCGCATACCTAGTAGAACAGAAATCCCACCCATCACCCCTGCCCCCAAAGTTAAGAAGGCAGATACCCTGGCCTTCCCCAAACTTTCTTCTCTGGCCCACTAAGCTGGGAACCCCTCTTCCTGGCTGTTTTTCAGATGCTCTCCAAACCCTGCCTCCCTCTCTGCCCACAGCTATACCTGCCAGCAGCCCCTGGCTTGTCAGGCTTCCTCCCAGAAGGGGCCCAGCAGTGGCAGCCTTTGTCCTCCCTGCCCCCAGGTGGGCTCAGTCCTGTTTACTTATGGGCCCAGCCACTCGTTTTTCTGGTCCTGAGAGGCGCTGTATCTGCCCAACACTTTAGAGATCCAAAAGCTGGGTTGGTGGCCTGACCAGCCTTTGGTTTGAAAGCAAAGGCTCTCCCACTGCCGACCTCTCCCACTGCCGACCTCTCCCACCACCCACACTCGCCTCACTTCCATGGACCACCCTCCTCCTAGCTTCGCAGGGGAGACCCAGCAGAGCTCTGAGAATGCATGATGGAATGAAATTCCATCTTTGGGGGACTTCAACTTTAAAGGCAGCCTTCTCTACGCAGACTCCCTGTGGTTTTCTTGCAAATTAAATTTGCACGGATCTTCATTCTCCCTTGAATGGAAGGATGGCAGTTGTAGGGCAGCGACCATTCATTGTCATCCTTTGGACTGTTCTGTGTCAGTATCCGTGCCATGTGCTGGGGCTGGAAAGGTGACTGTGGACCCACCGAGGAGGGAGTGGGCAATTCGATCTTTCTGATGGTCCGTGACCCAGGTCGCCCATCCTGAGATGGGGTGTCTGTTAGGTGAACTACAGATACAAGAAGCTGTTAGGGAAGGTCACTGGGTGAAGGCCACTCCTCTTTGCCCTGAGATGAGGGAAGCCTGGAGAAGAGCTGAGAGTTTAGGATTCTGTGCATTTGTTTTCTTAACCGTGCCTCAGAGTCAACAAGTAACACCCACCATTCATCCCTTACAAATGAGCATCATGGATGCCTTGGGGCCCTCAACCCACAAATAAAATGGTTGTCAACCAAGAGACATGCTACCAAATAGCACTTATAGCAGAATGTTAAAGAGTTCTCATGCATTTAATCTGTTCCACTGCTGAGTTCCAGTTTCGCTGAGATCCTTTGCAAGTCTGACGCGGATGGCTGTGGTAAATAGAGACTGTGACAGTGACTGGGGCAAACAGGACGTGTAGGGACTGTTCTGAAGGCTCTTGCCCCTTCCGGAGAAAAGGGGGGAATCAATTTGGGTCTTAAATCAAGCTACCAACTAGCACCGATCAGTGTTCACAATTAGCCCCACTATAACAAGCCGTGAAGTCCTGTCCTTATTTATTTTGGGGGCGGAGAATTTTCCTGCCTCCTGAGTACACATGGCCTGTGAAGTCTGAATTAGCTGTCATCGCAGAAGAATTAATGTCGGGGCGCAGCCTTTCTAGTGGGGAAGGGAAGAAATAAACGAGACAGATCTTAGCCGAGCCGTACGTGATGAATGAGGACCGAGCGGATCATTCATCTCCTTCCAGGAAAGTGGACACAGGCACTAAAGCAGTTTTGCGGAAGACGTGTCAGCAAATGTGATCATTTTGTAACCTGTCAGGAGGAGAGGGAACTAGTCCTTCCAGGGGGCAAAAGGGAGTGGGCCTGTCTGATGTGCCGGTCTCTATCCATCCATTTAGGTTTGGGCAAGAAGGGGGTGGGCAAGGAGGAATCTGACTGAAACTACGGGGGTGTCGTCATCCTTCCATGAAAGAAACTCAGCCAGAGCTAGAAAAGGCTGCGTCCTCCCTCAAAGATTTCTTCTGAAAGATGGGAAGGAGGAGGGTGGGGGTCTCAGTTAAACTGGGCGCCTGGCCAGTCCCACTTATGGATGCCCAGTCCAGTGATCTGTGTCTACACTAAGACAGCAGACCTTTTTGTGCTTCATATTTGGGGGATGGACAGATGGGGTTTGCGGTCGTGTCTGTGCTGTGCGGACAGCCAGCTAGACTGCCAACCACTCTCTCTATTTTTGTGTGGTTGGTTCTGTGGGAGTGAGCGTGGGCGAGGCTCTTCAGACCTCAGTTCCCTTTGAAAGTCTCCATAAGGCATTCTGATGTTCGACCTCTTTTCTCAGAATGAGGTAGCAAATTATGAAACGGCTTCATCGGGAGCTCTCTGCAGTACCTCCGCTGCAATTCCCCTCAGTTCCTCGTTCCCCATCAGCATTTGGCAAAGCCAGAGCAGAGAGGGTTGGAGTCCCCGGAGACGAGGGCCCACCAACCAAAACCCCCAGCCGGGTTCCTGGTGCTATTTCTCATTTTCACCCCCTTTTGATGTGGAGCAAATGGAATGTTTCCTCTTGGCGTCACAGAGTGTGAGCCCCAGTGACAGGTGACGGTTTCACATCCTGAGCTGCAAGCTTGACACTTGCTTTTTAATCCTGTCCTTTCTTCCTAAATCTCTCTTTTACTTTTCCCCAGGTGTTTTTGTACAGGTAAGTACCTCACTGACATATGTTTCCTGGGAGTCTGTTACCTTACCCGGAAACACTGCCCCCAAAAATGAGGCTTGTCTCACATTTTCAATTAAAAAGAGACACTCTCCTGGGCCCTTGATCACTTACAGATGCCACGTGGCACTCCGTACCTAGAAAGCCATTCGGTTTGAGGTAGCTTTGCAGAAAGTATGTCTCCAGGTGCAGCATGACAATCGCTGTGGATTCGTTCACTTCCTTCTGGATCCTTTATAGAACCAAAAAGCTGTGTGGTCTCACACACACACACACACACACACACACACACTCCAGGCTCCCCGCCCCAGCCTGTGAAGCCATCCTTTGATCAGCCAACTTGATGGTGGATGAGTTTTGTCAGAATGTGCTCCGATCATCTGAGTTCCTCTCTCCTTTGCTGTCTCCTAGGGTCATCCAGAACCGCGTCCTGGTCGTGGTGCTGGCCATCATCCTGGTCATCACCATCCTGATGGCGATCACTTTCTCCTTCAGAAGACACTGATGTATCGGCTGGTCCTTGAAAAACAGCAACAGCGGCCCGTGCTGAGTAATTAAGACAAAATGGTCACATGAATCATTCTTTTGTGCTGACAAGCCCCGAATGACCCTCCCTCCCTCTCGCCACTGTTCAGCCGGAGTGCAAAGAGTGTAAAAATATTTTTATTCTTGTTTGCATGTGGGTTGGTTTCCTTTTCTAGATTTTCTTCGCCCAGATTTGTGTTTGTGTAGGGCAAGGTGAGGGCTTATTTGCCTTTTGGTCCTCTCACCTAGTGACCAAAATAGCTTCTAGTGACATTCTTCCTTGCCCCGTGGGCATGTCAGGGGTCACGGGTTTGGGAGAGGGCATAATGAGTGTGTCACAGGGCTTCTGATGGGCTGCACATCTCTTGTCACCGAATTGTCCTTGTGTGATGTCTGAGGATCAAAATGCAGAGGAAAGCAGGGATCAGAGCCAGTGATCAGCACACCAGCCCTGTTCCCACCCCAGCACAATGAGCATAGTGAGCCTGCCTGAGTGCTTTCATTGTAAAGGTGGGTTTCAGCATCAGCTGTGCAGGAAATTGACTTAGCACTTTCTCTGTTTTTCTACGCATAATTTTCTTTTTTTTTTCTTTTTTCTCTTTTTTCTTTTTTTTTTTTTTTTTTATACCCAGGAGTATTTTTGCTGAGCCTGCCCAATGCCCACTTTTCACAGCTTTGATTACTGGCTACGAGAAATCTTTCCATGCCCTCCCCAAACCCCAGACTCCCCAGAATTTGCTGGCAGCGTGAGCCCTGGCACCATACTTCATTGTGACCCCCTCTCCCCTGACTTGTGTAAGCACTCCTGTATCCTTTCGGTTTTAATATTTGCACTGACAAAAGCAGCCCTCAGACATGCGAAAGGTCTGACAAGGTTCTCCCCACATCCATTGCAGTATGTAAAGAGAACATGAATATTTCAGGAAGAGCAAGAACATGACTCCGTCAGAGTGAAATTTCAAGTGTGATTATAAATAAGGTAGAGGCCTAGAAGGGGATCCAGTAGGAATAAGCTTCATGGAAAACGGGCAATAACCTCCTTTGAAAAAAAGGTGCCGCCACGTGTTGCAAAAAGACAGCTTGGGTTTTTCACTAACAAATGTCAGCATCGGCTTCCCGAATCCACGATGTGTTCAAACCCCTAACAGGCTTTGCGATCTTCTTTGGTTTCTTTCTGTCCGTGGGAACGAGGACTTGCGTTCAGGATGAGTTCATTTGTGATGAGCTTGGAGTTGCCCACGCTGAGGTCATTTTCCCCCTAGCCATGCAGCAAAATGTGTTTCTTCTATAAGACTTCATAGGCACTTACAGGGTCCGCACTAGCTTTTGAATATAATTGGAAGCTTTGAGTCCTTGAAAAGCAAGCCTGTTCTCTTCATAAAAAATGCTAACCACCTGTGCCCATGCATGGAGATCACCCAGGTACCGCACATAACATATCCCCCTCCCCCCCAACTCAGAAGAGAACCCTTACGGTGTAGGGAGGAAATGCAGAATGGCAAAATCTGCCGGAGAACTCGTGTTCAGATAAATCATTTAGGATCCTGTAAATAGAGCTGCAGCCTTTACTGTGCGGGGATGGGTGAGCTTCGGGCAGGGCGAAGTAGGACGGCAGAGGAGTGAGAAGGCTCTGCTGATTTTCCCAGCGGTATAAAGGATCCACCTCAGGGAGGATCTTTTATTCTGATAACTTGGAATTCTGTATGTGCTAAACACATCGAAGAAACCATGAAAAAGCAAGGAAACAAACGGCCCACTTCCTTCTCGCCCTGAAACACTAATAGGGGGAGGGGGCCTCCAGCCTGTCCTCCTTCCTTCGAAGCTGTTGGTCTTCCTGCTGTCGAGTGTGTAACCAGGTCTCCAGCTGCATCTCAGTTCCAGACCCTCCCCAGGCCACGCAGCGAGCCGGGTCGATCTGATCACCAAACACGCCAGCTCCTACGTGTTGCACTAAGACCTGTGCCTTGCTGAAGCAGGTGGAGGAAGGAAGGAGTGCGTTGCTCGCCTCTCAGTGGCCTTTTCTTTGGGGTTCTCTTAATCAGCTCTTGCCTGGGATTTTGCCCCAATTCAGCCTTGAGAGCGGAGAAGATACGAACGGATAACCCTTGGCCAAAGAGCCCCACCAAACACCCTTTGAGAGCCACCCCTAGCCTGGGCTAGTGAGCGCCTAATAGGAAACTGGTC
>PVJC01007460.1:0-51410 GCA_004026665.1 Murina feae
GAGGTCCTGAAGCACCCATCAGTGCACTGCCAGCTTGGCATCCATCCTCCTGCCACCCCATGCACCTGGCACTGTTCGCCCCTAACCCCCTCCCCCAACTCCCCCCCACACAGCTCCTGGCCAGGAGGTCACTACTGCACAGGGCAGGACGCCCACCCTGGGCTTTCCGTGTCCCGCCTGGCTCCTCTGTGCCACTGCATGGTGGTGGCGGAGGCTGCTCCCTCTCCTCTCCCCCAAACCCCCGTCTCTCTTTAGGTGCTTCTTCTCCCACTAGTAGTCACAGGGACAAACCAGGAGCTCCCTGCCCCACAGACCGCCCCCACAGGACACCCCTCCCTCCCACTAAGACGCAGTCTTATCTCCCTTCCCCTCTTCCCCCCTCGCTCTTGGAGCCTCCCCTCACTGCCTTGGGGACAAGGAGTCACCTCCTCTTCTCTCTGGGAAAGGGCATAGATCATCGCTTATCATAACCCCGCTCCCGGGAAAGGAACCCATCCTCACCCTATCCTCTCCTGCCCTCTGTCTGGAAATGGAGGCAGAGCCACATGTGGGGGGCTCCGATCTGTGGGCCCCAATGCCTGAGGGAGGTGGCTCCATCTCTGGCTGCTCTCTTGGGAGGACAGAGCATCAGGATCAGAACTGCACAAGCGCTGCTCTTGGTGCTGAGCCTGTGCCACGCCCGGCACAGCGCTGCCCGGTATCCTGGGCCTGGCCACCGGCACTGCGCTGGTGGGTCTGAGGGCAGTTCTGTGATGCACAGGAGCCGGGCAGAGTGGCCAGGTGGGCTGCCAGAGACCAATTCCAACATGTCATAATTTCAAGTTTCATCAAAAGGTTGATGAGACTTGGGGACTCAACAGGGTTGAGTCACACATGTAGTCACCTGTTGGGAATGGCTGAAGGCATTTCCCTAAACCTGAATAGGATACATTAAATTGATTCTTGGCTGCCAGACAGCTAAAGGGCATATTAATCTACATGTTATTGCCTCCTACTGGCCAAACACCTGAACAGCCATAGGCTAATTCCCCCATTCCACGACGGACACTGTCCCACAGAACCCAGGGAGCCGAGTGAGGGCAGGGTTTGGCTGCAGGTAGTGCTGACTCCTGGTGCAGCAGCTTCCTGGGCTCCTGGCTGTCCTGGGGGTTCTCTGGGGTGGAAGGTGGAGGCCTTGGGGGTCCTGGCTGTCCTGGGGTTTCTCTGGGGTAGGAGGAGGAGGTCTCAGGGTCCCTGCAGAGGCCATGGGGCTCACATCATCACGTGCCTGCAGCAGCATTGCTTTCTGGGCCACAAGCACATGGCTGGGCAGTCGTTGGATATGGTGTCCTGTGTGTGGGTCGGACCAATCTGATGAACGTTGTATCCGAACCTCCTCCGTGCCCAGTGTGTCTGTCGGGTGTCTGTCTGTCAGTGGCTGAGACTAGGGAGAGCCCCCCTGTGCCTACGGGTCACCCTTTGCTGTCGGTGTTGTCAGTAGTTGCTGTCTGTCTGAAGCCGCGTTCCTCGGTAAGTGCCAGTCGGGAATGTGACGCCTTCCTCCTGCCTGGAGCCTTCTTGTTGTGAATGACGTTCTTATCTCTTAGGATGCTTCCTGCCTTAGTCTTCCTTATTCTCGCTCTGGGCCCTTGTTTCTCGGAGTGCCTTCCTGTCTGACCCCGGGCTCTGCGGGCTCCTTCCCTGCCACAGGGCGTGGGAAAGCCCTCACCTGTGGGAGCCCCTTTCACGTCCCGCGTGGTTCAGGGGACCTGTTCAGGGTTCGGGTTCTGGAGAAGGCTGCACACAAAATGAAGAGAGACTAGAAAAGAATTAATTTGGGAAATGGGGGCCAGGCGGGAGTCCACCTCTAGGGGGAGGACTATACACTGCTCTGACCTTGTTATCCCTTTTGTTCAGTTTGGGATACACCCTTAGCCCTTAGGCAGGCAAGTTCCAGTAACACACAGACTCTCTCATCAGTAAAGATTTACATGACTAGCTGGTGGGGAAGGTGCCTCAGCTCGCATTGTCTCCACTAAACAGTGGGTGCACAGCTCTGAACTTTGCCAGGGCTTCAAGGGTCACCAGCCTTCCGGGTTCCTGGGGTTCCTTGTCCACACCTCTCTGCTAGTGAAGACAATAGGCAGCTTCCCAACTTAATGAAGCCCAAGTGAAGGCGAGGCCCATGGGTTCTTCTGTCGGGGACCCGTGCTCCCAGCAGTGCCTCTGGCAGAGGCGTGGCGCACGTCCCAGCCCTGACTGTGCGGAGGGGTAAGCCCGAAGCAGCTGCTCCAGTGGTTCAGGGGGTTGGAGGTCATCCCAGCACCCAAATGTTTCAGGTTCGATTCTACGTCAGGGCACGCACATACCTAGGTTTCAGGTTCGATCCTGGGCGGGACCCATATGGGAGGAAATCAATCAATGTTTCTTCTCTTTCTCTGCCTCCCCTGCCCTCTCTAAAATCAATAACCACATCCTTGGGTGAGGGGGAAAAAATCCAGAACTGAAATCAACCCATCTAGTCTCTAATCCAACATTTCCCTATTGCAGTCCTTCCTGTTTTCCTCATCCTGTGGGTTAGGCCTTTGTTCTCCTTGTACCATCACTTTTCAGAGAAAGAAGAGGTACTTACCTGCTCCAACTGCCATGTGAACCAGATTCTCATGCACACTCTGCTGGAGTTCCCCTGAAATTGCCTGTTGATTCTCCCACTTCCTAACCCAGGGTTCCTTTCTCACTCACTTCACATGAATCCACACTTCAGGCTGTGCTCCCAGGACCAGGTCTGAGATAATGTACTGCACTGATAGTTATATCTTGAGTTAAAATGTGTTTATGCTATATAATAAAAGAGTAATATGCAAATCAACCAAACAGAAGAAAGACCAGTCACTATGACACACAATGACCACTAGGGGGCAGACGCTCAAAGCAGGAGCTGCCCCCTGGTGGTCAGTGCGCTCCTACAGGGGGAGCACTGCTCAGCCAGAAGGCGGACTCATGGCTGGTGAGCACAGTGGTGGTGGTGGGAGCCTCTCCCACCTCCGTGGCAGCATTAAGGATGTTCAACTTCCAGCTTAGGCCCGCTCCCCACAGTGAGCCTAAGCTGTCAGTCAGACATCCCCTGAGGGTTCCCGGACTACGAGAGGGCACAGGCCAGGCTGAGGGACCTCCCACCCCTGAATGTACAAATTTCATGCACCGGGCCTCTAGTATTCTATAAGCATTGTTTTCATGATTATTTAAACTTGGCTATCTATTTAAAGGGATGCAGTGTTTTCCAACAGTGTTTTTTGCACTGGCTTTTATGTCATTTCCAGTTGACCTGGATCCTATCATGAAGAAGGTTCAGTGATGTGGTGTGTGTGTATGTGTGTGTGTGTGTGTGTGTGTATGGACTGTACTTCCCAGATTCTTCCATGTTTGCCCTGGTGTTTAGGACTGGATGACAGTGGGTCGGACTGTGAAGCATTTTAGGCTCAGTTTCTCCCCTCAGCCTTTTGTAGACATCGGTCCACACCTTCCGATGCTAAATGCTACTCTGAAGAAATAAGCAGCTAGCTCAGTTTTTAAGTCACGCTTTCTCTTCCCGGATACCTGAAGAAATATAATCCTTGAAACTCCATCGAGACCAGGAAATATTTACTGCCCATGACGATGTTCCCGGGTTTTATGGGAATACGCTGTGCTCGTGGCCTCTGTGTGTAAACTGCATTTGGGACAATTACCTTCTATGGTGATTTAACAGTCGTGTCCTGTCCATTTGTTTAGATTTCTCTGCCGGGAACACCAAGTCTCTTTGTGCTCTGAGGTCTTTATGCCTGTCCTCTGTTGACTATGTTCTCTGTAACTACTTAACCGCTTCGCTTTTCCTCTGCGGCGCTGGAACTGTGCCCCGAGTTACCTCTAGACCCTCAGTTCAGTAAATAGCTGCTAGCAATGTGGCTATTTCAGTCTCAGTTAATTCAGAAAAATGTTAATGTTCCATTCAGTTCCCTGATTGCATGAATCGCAGGTGAAGTGTCCACCAGGCAGGGAGGCTGCACACGGCTCAATCAGAGAGCGGCCACCACCTCAGACAGCCCCGCAGCCCAGCAGCGCGCCCTCCGCCGGGAGTCCCCGCCCCGGCCACAGCTCTTCCTTCCTCACACGTGGTCTGCTGCTTTACTCTGCGCATGTGTTAGTCCTCAGTATTTCCTTCCAAACGCCTTTTCCATTTTATAGGTTTTCAAATATGTTTTATTGATTTAAGAGAGGAAGGGAGAGGGAGAGAGAGATAGAAACACCAATGAAGAGAGCAAACCATGGATCGGCTGCCTCCTGCACGCCCCACACTGGGGATCAAGCCCACAACTCGGGCCTGTGCCCCGACCAGGAATCGAACTGTGACCTGGTTCATAGGTCGATGCTCAGCCACTGAGCCACACCAGCCAGGCCCGCTGTGTGGATCGACCCAATGTGTGTACTGACGGATCGCCTCCCAAGGTCGCTCTGGGCGTTCCCCTTGGCGAGGGGGTTGGCGTTCTACAACCATATTAGTTTTATTTATTTTTTGCTGGGATACATTTTCTGTTTGTTCTCCTTTTACTGCTACTTAACGAGGAAAGATTTCTCCAGACCTCCTTGCGGGAGGTTACAATGTGGTTGAACTCTTCTTTGAGAAATCCCCACCTTCTCGCCTGCATTACTGATGGCACTGCAAGGGCCAGCACTCATGTGGCCAGTCATTGGGCCCACGGAGCCGCGCTCACTGAGGTGCTGGCAGGGCTGCCGCGATGGGGAGCTGAGTGGCTGGAACAGGGACCCGGCTGTGTGTCTGAACGCTGACGAACTGGTCTTTTCCAGAAGAGTCTGCCCACCCCCGAGGTCAGAGGAGGAGGGATGACTTGTGGCTGGAGGGGGGGGGGTGGGAGCAGAGCAGAGAGATGTTTCTCAGCAGGTGCGTATGGTCCTCCACCAGCCACAGGAGGCTGTTCTCTCTCCCTCTGTGTTTCCAAGGTCTCAGCCGTGGGTGCTTCTATAGACTTATGCTTCCCTGTGCCCTTGGGTGAGGTTTCAGGGTTTCATCCTCCGCAGCCTCTCTCTCCACCAGCATCAGGTCGTGGGGTGTTAGGCAGGGAGCGACATCAGGCTCCTAAAGAGAGCTTCGTTGTTCACTGGGTACCCGACCTGGGGGGTGCATTTCTCTCTTTTGTAACCTCCTTGTTGTGCGCCTCTTCGGTTTTGCAGAAATAAAATCTGGGCGTTCATCCCGCTCCCCTCTGCCACCTGGCAGGCGGGGCCTGTTGGTTTCAGGATATGGTCAGCGAAGAGCCCATTTGCTGAAGCTCCTGAACTTCTCTCCCCGCCACTGAAGGGGTTGCAATTGGAATAAGCAGCCACCGGGGGGAGTGCTTCCTCCGACTTCCTTTGCATCAAGTAACAAGTACATGCAGTTTATGCGGGTTCATTCTAATCCCAGACGACCAATGAATAGAGTTACACACGAAGAACGCGATCTTTTTTCAAAATATATATTTTATTGATTTTTTACAGAGAGGAAGGGAGAGGGACAGAGAGGAGAGAAATATGGATCAGCTGCCTCCTGCACACCTCCTACTGGGGATGTGCCCTCAACCAAGGTACATGCCCTTGACCAGAGTCGAACCTGGGGACCCTTCAGTCCACAGGCCGACGCTCTATCCACTGAGCCAAACCGGTTAGGGAGAGAACGTGATCTTTTGTAATTTCACTCAATCATAAAACTGAATCAACAAATCCCGAGCTAAATGTCTTTACAAGCCACTTGCATGGATGCTTTTGTTCTCAGCCCCGACATCAGTGGTTTAGATGTTGCTCATGCACAGGCTGGCCTTGGACTGGCCTTGGACGTCCCCGACAAGGCTGTCACTGTCATCATCCCGCGGTTCTGTCTGAAGGTGAACACGATTCTTTGTCCTTGATGCTCACCACCTTCCCAGCGCGGATGCTGGTGTGTGTCCGTCCTAGTCCATTTCTCTGGCCTGGGGCACTCCCTGGGGTTTCCAGCCTCACCGCCCCTACCCCTGCCGCGGGCACGCCCCTGGCAACCACCTTCCCCCTAGCCCACCCCTCCGCTCCCCGATGCACGCCCGTGGCTTCCCCTTCCCCCCCATGGGGGGGGCACGGTGCCCTGGGGGACACTGGTGCCGAGTTACGTGAACGCGGTAGGACCCCCGGCTGTTAGCGCCCAGGGGACGGCGCCCCTCCTAGGCGCACAGCCCACGGCAGGGGGCATGCGGTACTGGTCGGCGCCAGGCGGGACGCGGGGTGGATCCTGCGGCACAACCTGGGCAGCACCCGCGCGCCCTCGGCGCAGAGAAAGGCTGTGACGGAGCGGCCCCCGCGCCGCTGCCCGGGGAGGGGAGTGGGCTCCGTGCTGGGCCTCCCCCAGGACCGGGAGGTCAGGGCCCATGCGGCGCAGCCGGCGGCGGGCTCCTCCCCAGGAGGTCAGGGCTCCGTGCCCGGCCAGGGGCGCGCGCAGGCGGCAGCCGGCCCACGGCTCTCTCCTCCCGGACGCTGCCCCCACCTCCGCTCTGACAGCAGCAAAACCATTTAAAAGAAAAGAGAGAGGAGCTGCCGGTGAGCGGGGAGCCCAGCCCAGGAGCCGGTCGGCCGCCCCAGCCCCGCGCCCACCTGCGCCCCCTCCAACCCCCGCCCGCACCCGCCCGGGCTGGAACCAGGCTCCCCGAGCGCCGCCCGCACCGAGAGGAGGGAGGGGAGGGGCGGGAGGGGGAGGGGCGGGGCGAGCGGGGCGCGTGCGCCTGCGCGGGCCGGGCTGTCAGGGGCGCCTGCGCCATCCTGCACTGCGTCTGGGTCTCCGCCTCCCGGCCGGCCTGGCGGACCCGCTCGGGCGGGATGGTGCGGCGCTGCCAGGTGAGAGTGGGCACCCCCGCGGGCGCGCGCCCCGCTCGCCTCCCAGCCCAGCCCCTCCCTGCGCCCCGCGCCCGGCGCCCTCCTGGCTCCGATGCTGTGCCCACCCCAGGGCACCTGCCCTCTGGGCGCCCGCCCTCCCCCGGGGGCACCCTCCCTCCCCGGGGCGCCCTCCCTCCCGGGGCGCCCTGACCTTTGCCCGGCCCTGGGCTGTTGGTCCCTTTTGAAAGCCCCGCACCCCCTCCTGCCCGGAGCCCTCCCCACCCGCGCGTTCGAGTCTCGATCGCGGTTCCCGGTGGCGCCTGCATGAGTGTCAGGCGCACCGGGTGCTGGTGGCGCGCCCCCCGCAGGTCAGCCTTTTAGGATCCACGCAACACGCGCCCGCCGCGCGTGGGTCTCCGCGATGGGTGGGGAGGGGCGCGCCCGGCAGGTGGGCTGTCCCGGCGGCTCCGGACCGGGCTGGCCGAGCAGGAGCAGGAGCAGGTGCAGGTGCAGGAGCTGAACCCGCTGGGCCTGCTCGGCCGGCCCGCCCGCTCCCTGCCTGGCAGGCGGGGCCCAGGTCAGCGGCCCTGAAAGGTCACGCGTGGTCCCTGCGTGCGCCTCACGGGTGGGCCTGGTCCCGGTTCTGCGGAGCCCGCGGGGGCGTTGGTGCACCTGGCTTTAGTGAGAATTGTTCAAAATGCGGACTCGCTGACATTCCTAAGGGCGATTTGATTTTCTCTAGCTTTTCCGACTTGTCTCTGATAAAAAGTTGATACATTTGTCAGAAAAGGACCACGCGTCGTGATTAAGAGCATTTCCTCTCCCTTCAGGTCCAAGTGCTGTATTTTGCAAAAAGTGCTGAAATCACAGGAATCCGTTCGGAGGCCATTTCTGTGCCGGAAGAAATAAGAGCATCGGAGCTGTGGCAGGAGATAGAGGCGCGGCATCCGGGGTGAGCGGCCGCAGGCGGGCACTTCTGAGCTTCTGAAAAACGTGAAAATGGTATCAGGGGTCCTCAAACTACGGCCCGCGGGCCACATGCGGCCCGCCGAGGACATTTATCCGGCCCGCCGGGTGTCTTTGCCACCTTGTTTTTTTACTTCAAAATAAGATATGTGCAGTGTGCATAGGAATTTGTTCATAGTTTTTTTTTTAAACTATAGTCCAGCCCCCCAACGGTCTGAGGGACAGTGAACTGGCCCCCTGTTTAAAAAGTTTGAGGACCCCTGGCCAGTAAATGATCAAAGTGAAAAGTTCATTTTGTTTTCCTCGATGTCGGAAAGGGCCATTCGTTCTGTTTTTCTGGAACCAGAAATGCAGATCTTAGTTTAAAACGCACAGTTCCTTAGGGCGGGTTAGAGATGGGCAGCGAGGAACGCAGGGAGCTGGGTACGTGCTCATGTTTGCTTTAGTGATTTCAAAATACCGAACACGTGGACTCTGCGTTTTCATAGCAGGAAGTGAAACTGTCACAAATTCTGTTAAAATGCGTGCTTGAAACTTTTATGTCCTGCCACGTCCTCAGAGAAGTCAGAATGGAAATTTCTAAGATTAAGAGGAAAGGGAGAGAGAGCAATCCCCAGCGGCTGCTGAATTTGCAGTGGACGGCGTAATGTTGCTGCTGTTGTTTTTACCTCGGGTTCTTCTGGGGACACATTGTGAAAGTGGCTTCTTAGAAGGTGTTGGGGAATATTAACGGTGTCACTTAGTCCATATAGGTGTTCAGCCTGTAAGAGGTACGCCACAATGAGTGTTCAAAAAACTACTCTTTTTTTTTTTTTTTCCCTAATGTGGTTGGCTCGGTGGATAGATCATCAGCCTGCAGACTGAAAGGTCTCAGGTTCGATTCTGGTCAAGGGCATGTACCTTGGTTGTGGGCACATCCCTAGTAGGAGATGTGCAGGAGGCAGCTGATCGATATTTCTAACTCTTAATTCTTCTTCCTTCCTTTCTGTAAAAACTTAATTAAAAAAAATTTTAATAAAAAAACAAAAACAAGAAACGGCTCATTTCTTATTTTGTATCTTTTAAATTGCTCTTAAAGTGCCTGATAAGGTATGATGTATGTGGGGCCTCAGTCCCACCTTACCTTAACCTTTCACCTGCCGGGAGACACCTGCCTTGTGGGGGACTTCTGAGGTATAGTTAGTAGACTGGTAAAGGACACTTAGATGTTTTTCTTTTTCCTTCTTTTTCTTTGGCCTGGTGTGAACGTTAGCTTCAGTCTGGTATTTAATTCTCTAAGACACACAGCAGCCAGGAAGCGTTGTTGGCAGTTTCCTATGTTCTTGGTGGTGAATGAATTTGCTCTTCAGTGGATGCGTCCTTTCTCTGTAACATATAAGTTTAGTTAGAAACGATGCAGGCGATGTTACAAAGTAATATTTATGTCATATTGTCTTGTTTGTTTTCTTAATTCTCACCTGAGGATATTTTTCTGTTGACTTTTAGAGAGTGGAAGGGAAGGGAGAGACACAGAGAGAAATGTTGATGTGGGAGAGACACGTGGACTGGTTGCCTCCCACACAGGCGCCACCCAGGGCCAGGGATCGAGCCTGCAACTGAGGTACATGCCCTGCAAACCCTTCAGCCTGCTGGCGACACTCTGTCCACTGAGCCACACTGGCCAGGGTTTCTGTCCCCTTTTCCATTGGAGACCTGGAGACCTAGCACAACACTGACACTTACTCTACTTGCTTCCCTCAGGTTGGCTGATGTGAGGAACCAGGTGATACTTGCTGTGCGTCAGGAATATGTCGAGCTTGGAGATCAGCTCCTTCTGCTTCAATCAGGGGACGAAGTCGCCATCATCCCCCCCATCAGTGGAGGCTAGTGCTGGGGCGACCCTGAATCATGTGAGGTAAGCGCTCCTGTCCCTGGAGAAGGATCACACAGGAGTAACCTGCATGCAGATGGCTTTGCCTGTAAGTCTGTCTGCACGCGCTCTCTGAATCGGTGCGGACAGACTGGTGACACCTCCCTGCCGTCTCTGCTTCAGTTCTTCCATCAGCAGCCTCATTCACGTCACTCGGATGGGTTCATCCTCATCACTAACACGGTTTATTGAGATTTTCTGGAGTGTCAGGCACAGTGTTGGACACTGCTTTGCAGGAGGGAGAACTGATGTTCAGGGAAGGTACAGAGCTGGTCTGTGATCACGTAGCTAGGAAGTGGCAGAACTGAGACCCGGGGTCAGATGGTTGGACTCTGTGCTTTTCCACAAACGCGCTTCCTCGTGCTGGGTCGCAGCTCCCCTGGCACAGAGGGTGAGAGGGTGCGGACACACTCCACGCCGGGACCGAGAGGTCGCTGTGCCTAAAAGGGACGCTTACAGTTCCCAGGGATGTGAACACGCAGCTTGATTACCTAGCTGTTGCAGGTGGCCCGAGAGCCCATGTCGCACCGTCCGGCCAAACAACACAGCGTCCCTGGGTGCAGGGCATATGAGAACGTTTCCCCCTGGAGTTTGGGCACACAGACAGAATGAGGCTTAATTCATTGTCAGCTGGCGAGTAGATGACGTAGAGACGAACAGTCATGCCGGTAAGACACTTTGGTGAAGTTAGGAAAGAAAAAGAACGTCTCAACTTGCTGAGGTTTCTCTCCAGAATCAGGAGTGACTGTCGGGCTCAGCCGTTTAAGTCCTGGGTTTCATCACGGAAAGGAGCCAGCCGAGGGGGCCCGGTTACGTTCTCACCTCTTTCCCCCGCGCTCTTCCGGGGGCCAGCGCCCCCAAAGGGAAGAATAAACATGGCAAAGCAGATTGCCCACGATGGCCATGAAGATGTAGGCTCTCTCAGTCCTACTATTTAGGAAAAGCAAGGCTTCCGTTAGACTTGTCTCCCTGTTTTATTTGGAAACTGGTCACCTTATCACCTCCATGACTTTTGAAACGTACTATTTTTTTGAGTTTGTAATTTATTCTGAAATAATGGGCTGCCATTGAAGTCAGGGGTGTGTGCACATGCATGTGCATGTGTGTGTGTGCGCATGCATGCATGTGCGTGCATGTATATGTGTGAGCATGTGTGTGAGTGCATATGTGTGCGTGTGCACGCACGTGAGTATGCATGTGTGTGCATGCATGCATGATGATTAGAGCTGCTCTTGGAAAGATGTGGAAGTTGACTCAGCAGTTTGGTGATGGTTTGGGGTGTTCGATGGGGTTTGAGACTTAGAGTTTCAGGTCCTCACAGAACCAGTGTGGGAAGGTGGCATGGTCTGAAGTTCAGAGACTGTTTGGCTTGCCTGGATCTTACTGCAAGAAAAGGTGTGGAGGAGGCTCGGGGCGTGTCTGGGAGGTTGAACGTCCTGGAATCAGTGGTCTAGGAGTGACTGCGCATTTCTCTTCAGGGGCTGAGGAGCAGGGCGAGAACACTGGCTTAGGAAGGCTCCTTGGTTGGAATCACCTTGAGTGACTCCCTAACTCCTCCGGTCTTCTTCCTCTCCTTCCATGAGGGTGAAACCCCCCAGGATTTAGGATTTTATCCAGACTCTTTGTGGTCTGCAAGGTTCGGCCTACCTGCCCCGCCCCAGCCCCTGCTCCCTGGCCCGTGTCTAGTGCCAGGTGGGTGAGCCCCCGCCGGCAGGGAGCAGGCCCCAAATGCTGCTGGATGAGTGCGCGGTGCATAGGCGGCACTTCACCCTTCTAGTTCCTCGGCCTTTGCGGGTCGTGCCCACGGTGAAATGAACCTGTCCCTGTGGCATCACCATTCCTGCTCCCCCTGAGCCTTTGTGGTTAAAGGAAAGGGCGGTTCCAGGCGTGGTTTGGTGACAGTGGGGAGAGTGATGTGAGTGTGGACGACATGTCCAGATCTGAGTCATCCCGGGATGGGAGAGCCATCAGAGGAGCAATTCCAGGACGGGGACGAAGTGGGCGTAAGGGATAGTTTATGCTTTACGTCAGGGGTCCTCAAACTTTTTAAACGGGGCCAGTTCACTGTCCCTCAGACCGTTGGAGGGCCGGACTATAGTTTAAAAAAAACACTATGAACAAATTCCTATGCACACTGCACATATCTTATTTTAAGCAGGATAGGCAGTGGCAGCAAAAACACCCGGCGGGCCGGGTAAATGTCCTTGGCGGGCCGCATGTGGCCCGCGGGCCGTAGTTTGAGGACCCCTGCTTAAGTGATCATGTTTATGGTAAACTCCTTCTTATATCCTCTTGACTCATTCGGGATAATTATAAAAAACACTGTGTGTTTTCCCTTAATTTCACACTCACTTGTAGCATTCAGGTCAGATCGTGCCTCCCAAGCACCTCGAATGCAGGAAAGCATGGCTGGACATGCAGCCCACGGCTGGGTGTTTGCCTCCGGCGTCGCCGTTTAGGTCTGTTAATACCTCACTTCTAGGGAAGACGCGGACGAAGGTGAGGAGAAACCTAAAGACATCATCAGGTTCACCACTGAAAAGCTGTCCGTGGAAGACGTCTCGCAGCTGGTGACGTCCCCGCTCTGCGGTGCAGTGTCCCTGTTTGTGGGTGAGTGTGTGTCCCCAGCTCCCATGCCGGCAGGAGGCCGTGGAGGCGTGGGGGTCCCGTGTCCCGTGTTAGGGCGGGATGTTGACTCTGAGCCGAGGTGACGGGGTCGGGGTAGAAGTTTCCAGCTTTGCATTGTGTTGGTAATCTTCAAACAGACATGTGAGAGGCCCATAAGAGCAGGACAGACGTCCTTAGCAGAGAGAATTCTGCATTTTCCAAACATTCAGGGGAAATGGTGATGGCGGTACCTGGAGCGTGATGGCAGATGCCGCCGGAAAAGCACTCAGTGCTGCTTTGTCACGCGAGTCTCCATCTTCTCACCTTGGTGACAGCTACTTTTGTTTTTCTCATCGTGTTCATTTTCAGAATATTTCAGACGAGCCCTTAGACAGATCTGTATGCTACTTGTCTATTCCAAAATAACCCCACTGTTGCCCTGGCCATCGTGGCGCAGTTGGTTGGCCGTCATCCGAGCACCAAAGGGCCGCGGGTTCAGTTCCAGGTCAGGGCACACGCCCGGGTTGCCAGCTCGCTCCCCAGTAGGGGGCGTGCAGGAGGCAGCCGAGCGACGTTTCACTCTCACATTGATTTTTCTCTTTCTCTCCCGTCTCTTCCTCTCTAAAAAAATCAATAAAAATACATTAAAAAATTAGACCCCCTTTTTTGCTGTGCCATTTCTACTTTAAGGAGAAACCTTATTCTAGTTGCTTTTCCCCCCCTTCTTTTTAGGGACCACAAGGAATCACTTTGAAGGGAAAAAGGTCGTTAGGCTGGAGTATGAAGCATACATCCCGATGGCAGAAAAGCAGCTCCGCAGGATCTGTGGCGACGTGAGGCGGAAGTGGCCGGTCAGGCGCATCGCGGTGTTCCACAGGCTCGGGTGCGAAGCCCCTGCCCCCTGCCGGCTCCCCTGCGTGCGGATGAGGACCCTGCGGTGCCACAGGGCCTGGCTCCCGGGGAGAGACGTTAGCGGGTCTCCTGGCAGACGGTGCAGGCTAAGGCTGCTTGTCCCGTTGTCACGTTTGCAGTGCCAGCTGCTGTGCCAGGGCCCAGGTGGGCAATACCCTTGGGCCGGGGCCGTTGGCTGGTGCGGATGAGGGTGAAGTCCTGGAGGCCGTCAGGGAATCGTCTCCTAGTCTGGACTCTGTTTATATGAAGAAAGGAAACTTGAAAGTACATGCCTTTGGAGGACATCCGATTCGTTTGCCTTTTGTGTCACTGAGGCGGGTGGGCTCCAGGCTTCGCGAAGCGCCCGGCAGTGGAGGCCGTCTGGTCCGGCGCAGCTGGATGTGACTGTGTCACCAGGGCTGTCCTTCGATACGGCCAGTGGGTCCTGTTCACTGTGTGTCGCTGTTGGACATTTATTTTATTTTTTAAAAATATATTTTATTGATTTTTTGCAGAAAGGAAGGGAGAGGGATTGAGAGCTAGAAACATCGATGAGAGAGAAACATCGATCAGCTGCCTCCTGCACACTCCCTACTGGGGATGTGCCTGCAAGCAAGGTACATGCCTTTGACTAGAATCGAACCCGGGACCCTTCAGTCCGCAGGCCGACGCTCTATCCACTGAGCCAAACCAGCTAGGGCGCTGTTGGACATTTAAGGTCTCTGCTGCTTCGCCAGCCGGTGACGGTTCTCTGGCTGTGCCTGTTGGTTTGGCTCAGGCGTTGGCTGACCAGGAGGCCACGTAGGAAGAAGGGGTGTTAGTTCTGGGAGCTCCTCTGGGCTCCTCTTCACGGGTCGTCAACCCTTGAGCAGTGGATTCCGAGAAGGCGTAACGTGCCCTCCGTTCCGTTGCAGCCTGGTCCCCGTGTCTGAAGCGAGCGTTGTCATCGCCGTGTCCTCGGCCCACAGGGCTGCGTCCCTCGAAGCCGTGAGCTACGCCATCGACGCTCTGAAGGCCAAGGTGCCCGTGTGGAAGAAGGTACCTGGAGCCGGGTTTTTCTCAGGAGGTTCTGAGCTCGAGGGCACATGCAGAGCATGCACTCACTGGTCTCCCCTGACTTGCTAACTCCTGTTTTCTTAATCCGTGAAACGGGGTGTTTATGTAAAACTTAGAGGCCAGGTGCACGAAGCTCGTTCAAGGGGCTCGACCCCCGCCCGCCGCAGTGGCCACCTCTGCCTCAGCCCTTGCAGCCCTGGCTTCGTCCGGAAGGTTGTCCGGAAGGACGTCTGGTCTAATTAGCATATTATGCTTTTATTATATAGGGTCTTTTTTCCAAGGCTTGTTAACCATGAAAAATATATGCCCCCAGAATGCACAGTGTAAGGTCTGGGATTCTCAGGCTTCTGGAGCCCTCAGGTCAGGGTTCCCTGAACAAGGGGTCTCCTGGGCAGAGCGGGAATAGTGTGTGGCTACTCAGGCCATTGCCATCACAGAAATTCTCCGAGGCATTAGACCTCCCAGGGCGCCATCCTTGCAGAAGAAGAGGGTGGAGCGTTGCCTCCTGGGAGGAAATGCCCAGTGAGTGGCTGCAGCCATGCCAATGGGAGACGAACGGCTCTGTCTGTGTGCCCGGCCCGCGTGAGCGCCAAGGGCTCTCTGGTCATGGAGCCTCTCCCCCTGCAGCAGCGGCTGCATCTGTCTGTGTTCTCGGGGGCCAGCACCCAGGTGGGGCTGTAGCAGAGCGTGAGCCACTGAGGAGCGGAGGGGGGGGAAGGGGGACAGCAGCCAGGGCCGGAGGACCAGGGCCAGGGCCCCTCAGTGTCCGTGATGGCTGGACCTGACCCGCCTGTGGGATGCAGCGACCAGGCTTTCTGAATGGAAACGGAAGCCCATGTGAAAGGGGATACGGGTGAGAGGCCATGAGTGTGAAGAGACCTGTCTTAGTGCAGCTCAGATGTTGGGGTGTTTGCTCTGCACTCTGCAGGCCACAGTATCCATAGAGCAGGGGAAGCGCCTGAGAAGGGAGTGGAAGGCACCCCACAGTGAGGGCACCCCATGGTGAGAGCACCCCATGGTGAGAGCACCCCCACGGTGAGAGTACCCCACAGTGAGAGCACCCCACAGTGAGACCACCTCATGGTGAGAGCACTCCATGGTGAGAGCACCCCATAGTGAGGGTACCCCCACAGTGAGAGTACCCCACGGTGAGGGCACCCCATGGTGAGAGCGCCCCATAGTGAGGGTACCCCATGGTGAGGGCACCCCACAGTGAGAGCACCCCACAGTGAGAGCACCCCCACGGTGAGAGCGCCCCTCAGTGAATTGTGAGCCTGGGGCAGGGGGAGGGGACAGCCCCCCCGACTGCAGGTGAGAGGGTGGCCTCCAAAGAAGGCCGAGCAAGGGTGGTGGGGGAGGGTCCAGGTGTCCAGAGGACAAGTGAGTGTGGGTTTCTGTTCTGACAGCAGCAGAGCTGGCTGGAGAGTGAGATGGGAAGGTGGCCTGTCCCTCCAGGACATGCGGGAACGCTAGTCTGGTCCTAGTCACAGCCTGTGCTTCGAGGCTGTCTGTGGCAGAGGCTCAGGTGGGCGGGCAGGCACCACCTGTGTCCAGAGAGCTTCTGCAGGTGTGACCATGTCACAGGCTGAGCCCTGCTGCCTGGGGACCAGCACAGTTAGAACTGTGGGAGCAGCAGGAGTGTTTGGAAAGAAAAATGCTTAGAACTGAAGACCCCACCCTCTCCCGCCTGCCCAGCTGTCCCTGTCCTGGGCCCCAGGGAGTTGGTCTTTTGTTCTGCCCCATCGTCCCCCTTGTTGAGGTTTCTGTCTGTTGGTTCCCTCTGGGTTGGCGTCCTCAGGTGGGGGGGGGGGGTGTTCATTCATTTCTCTGCTCCCGGTGCCATCCACAGGATGTGAAGAGAGGAGCAGATTCAAATAGTTGTGATGTTCATCTGCCCTTGCTGCTCAGATCTGTTTGCATGAATTCAAATGCTTTGGGTTGAATGCCTGTTATGGTTCTGTCTTTTAGGAAATATATGAGGAATCGTCACCATCTTGGAAGAGAAACAAAGAATGCTTTTGGGCCACCAGCGATTAGTTGGTGAGTGGCCGCCTGACCTTGGACCACATTCTGACTTTCCTTCTCCAGAACTCAGAAGAGTTTAGGGTGAGGTCTTACACTGGAGCTAGAGAGAGGGACCGCCTTTAGGGGAAAACGGAAGAATAATTTAAACGTGAGGAAAGATGTCAGCGGTAGACAAATGAACTCCTGCCTAATGATTGTAACTGGACTCACAACTCTTGTCTCAGACCCCCCCGCCATGCCCCTCTCCACAGCCAGGGCACCACTATGGTGCTGGCTGGAGGGCACACAAAGTCATTATCAGGCAGTCATGATATATTTTCAGAATTTATATGTTTAAAAAGTAAGCCAAATAAACACATGATTAAAAATGTTTATGAGCATTATTTTTCTGTGTTTTAAAATTTAGCACTAAGACGTAAAACACGTATTTCATACTATGGCGATGTCTGGGATTTCAGAATCTATATCATCTCACCATTACTTATTAGATTACATAAGTTCTTAGTATTGTATCCGTATACAAATCAGCAGGAAGTCGCTGTAAAACCAGGCTAATTGACCAGCAACAAGGTTCCTTTGGGCTGTACTGTTAGTTGATATGTAAAATTTGACACATAACTGGCCGGCATGGCTCCGCAGTTGAGCATCAACCAGGAGGTCCTGGTTCAATCCCTGGTCAGGGCACAGGCCCAGGTTGCGGGTTCGATCCCCAGTGGGGGGCGTGCGGGAGGCAGCCAGTCAGTGATTCTCTCTCGTCGTTGATGTTGCTCTCCCTCCCTCTCCCTTCTTCTCTGCCATCAATAAAATAAAAATAAAGTTTGGTCTACAGCCAATGAAAAAGGAGAATGATGTGGTTGTTGGTTAAAGCACTTTCAGGTAGTAACCCTTTACCTGCTTGTGCAGCATCCCCATTAGTGAGGTCCTTAATGAGCAGCTTCCCTGCAAGGTCTTTGTCCTAAACAAAGGCCCAGCCTCCTCATGGCCATCTTTATACTATCTTCATGGACAGGAGTGTATGGCCTCTTTATCGGTCTAAAGCAAGACAACATGGACATAATTTCAGGCGACCGACACCCCAGAATTCGCGTTATCGTGTTGGGAATGAAGACTAGCCTTGCAGACACTTAGAAGTGACTGCGTTTGGGGTGATAGTCCTTGTGACATCTAGTGAGACGTTGCTAACATAAGGAATTCACTTTCCCAACCAACCTTGCCTGCCGGCTTGGTGCCAGGCACCCAGCTGGTGGTCCCTGTCCCTGACCCCCACGTCCAGGAGAAGAGTCTGACTGCTTCCTGGGCCTCAGGCTTTCCCCCACCTGTCCATCCTGAGGGGCGTGGAAGGCAGACACACCCTCCCCTACCACTCCCTGATCAGCTGGCCTCGGCCCTGCCCTCCCTGGATTCATGCTTCCTTCTTCTGTCCACTAAATGTTAGCCCCTTACGAGAACAAGGCAGTTTGATTCATTCTGAAAGCACATGAGCGTGGAGGTAGATATTCCTAGGGCTTTGTACCCCGATTGTTAATATATTTATGCATGAAATTCGTGCAAGAGTAGGCCTTCCTTCCCCTGCTGCCGGCACTGGCTTCCCTCTGGCCGCCAGCAGGCACTGGGGACCCGGACTTCCCTCGCAGCCCTGACTTCATCCGGAAGGTCGTCCGGTCTAATGAGCATATTACGCTTTTATTATTACGGATGATTTTGCTTATATGTGGAATCTAAAATACAGACTCGTAGTTACAGAAAACAAACCAGTGTTTACCAGTGGGGAGGGGATCGGGGGTGGATGAAATAAGTGAGGGGATGAAGGTGTGCAGGTTTCCAGTTATAAACGTTATGGGGATGTAAGTGCCGCAGAGGGAATGCAGTCAGTGATTCTGTAACCCTGAGTGTGGCCACCGATGGTCAGGGATTGGGCAGGTTTGTGTGCTGCTGTTAAGTAGGGCCTCCAGCAGGGGGCAGTAGATCCCGGGCTATAGTCAAAGCAACTTGTGTGAGATTTCATTTGGTTACTTTCATTTTGCACAGAACCCCAAAGTGCGATTTGCTTAGGAGACTTTTTACTTTATTTTTTTTAAGGTAAGTTAGGTTGGAGTGGGCCTTCGATGGAAATTAGTCCTGGTTTTGAATTAGATGATTTTCAATCTTTAATTGGAAACTTGGTTTAGAGTATGAAGGGGCATTGGTACAATGAGGGAGTTTTTTAAAATGCTGTTTGCAGTTTTAGAAAGTGATGTGGAATAAGGAAAAGGAATAATATTTAAAACTGAATAACTATAAACGTTATAGCTGGGAAGAGGGGCAGCTACAATACAGGTCCTGCCAGCCGTCCAACCTACAGAAATGAACATTCTGCCCTAGTCCATGTGGCTCAGTGGATAGAGTGTCACCTGCAGACCAAAGGGTCCTGGGTTTGAGTCCGACCAAGGGCATGTACCTTGGTTGCAGGCTTCTCCCCAGCCCAGGCCCTGGTCAGGGCTCATGCAGGAGGCAACCAGTTGATGTGTATCTCTGTCTTTCCCTCTCTCTTCTACTCTCTCTAAAAGATCAGTGGAAAATATCCTCAGGTGAGGATTCACTAACTAAATACATTTTTAAAAATCAATAAAAGCATATCCTCAGGAGAGGATCAGAAATAAAAACAAACAAAACCATAAGCCTGACCGGCCGTGAACACCTGAAAAAGATGCTCAGTCCCACCAGGAACCAGGGACCAGGGAGAAATCAGTTAAAACACAAGGTATGATTCCCCACCCACCAGACTGGCAGGAATACAAACCTACATCACCACACACAGAGGTCAGGTGATACGCACCCTGCGGATGGGATGAAACGGCATGCAGCTTTGAAAAGAAGGAAAAAAAACAAACAAATGTTCTCTCCCCAGACTTGTGTGAATGCACGGTGCTCACCAAACACACTTGGTGTGAGTGTGTGAGTGTGAGTGTGTGTGTGCATGCAGGAAGCTGCCCTCTGACTCGGTTTCCCAGAACCAGTGGGGATGGGAAGACGTAAGAGACCACCTGATGCGGCCCACGGGCGTCGACGTGAGTGGCAGCACCTGGGAGTGAATGTGCCTTCCGTCTGACGGGCCCATCGGTGAGCCTGAGGGGTGTAATTTCAGCACACTCATGTCAGCATGTTTAACCCTAAAAAATGAAAATACTCAAACCCTCCTGCTCGCTACCGGGATTAGAAAACACAGCTGCTGGCTTCGTCCTGCTTCATTCCGGGCACAGGCTCGACTTGCGCTCAGCTGTGCGGCCAGCGCCTGCGGAGGGAGTGAGCGGGGTCCGCTAAGCCGCCCCCCTGGGGCCAACAGCTCGGGTGGCACCTGAGGTCTGACTAAAGCAGGTTCTGGGCCTGGGGGCCTGAGGAGCAGGGCAGCCAGTCCCCGCTGTGGAGGATTTTAAGGTCCCAGGGCGCTGCTCACCACCAGGGGCGGGAGAGGAGGGCCAGCCCTCCTGCGGAGTCGGGTGTGAGCGCATGAGAGTGAAACAGGAGCGTGAACTCCAGAATCCCCAGCAAGAGCATTGTT
This sequence comes from Murina feae, assembly GCA_004026665.1. Lineage (NCBI taxonomy): Eukaryota > Metazoa > Chordata > Mammalia > Chiroptera > Vespertilionidae > Murina > Murina feae. Next base: position 19,845 of record PVJC01007460.1, read on the forward strand.
CTCGAAAGGACTTGCATTTATTGGGTCTCGGGTGTGGACAGAGGGGTGACAGTCACACGACTCTTGTCTGCTTCGCACACTCTCGCAGGAGCACAGCCCTGAGTCGATATTGCGGGTCACTCACTCCTCCAGGGGGTGTTTCTCAGAACCCAGGAGAACTCCACAGCTTTATGTACACACATACACACACACACACACACACACACGTACATGCGCTTTCATAGTTTTGGTCGAGAGGAAAGACAAAAACTAGTTAATCAAAAACAATAAACATGTTACATCTTAATTCAGATTTATACATTAATATCGGAAAGTATCCAAGACAATTTGCCTTTAAAAAATATACAATTCTCATATAATTGTGCAACATATACATTTATATTTTGACTTTATCTGCCAAAATACATCTGGTACAGATGAAACCATCTCTTTATATTTACACCATGGCTACCTTGTTATTCTCGAAGGTTCAGAGTAATTACATTTTTATTTCAACATTTAGCCCGTGTTTATCACCTTTGCCTCTAGGTGTCCAGTCTGACAGTGATGAAAATGGGCGTTACTCTACGGGAGGGCAAGCCTACAACTGCACGCGGTTACTGCCCTGTGCAAACGGGAATGTGAGAGGCGGACGGGGGTTTAGTCTGAGGAGTCCGGTTTCTGTTGGATGATGTCGTAACTTACGAAATTTTCCTACGTGAAGGTATAGCTGTGTGTAAGGACAATTACACTACATAGAACTTCTGTAGTAACTTTTAGTATGATCACCTGTGTGATACGGTAAGTGCCTACAGCGGCCCTGCCTACAGCGGCCCTGCCTGCAGCAATGTGTCTCGGTCGTACTCGGCAGGCCTTGTCTGGGCACCGTTTATGAAATGGACACTTTACCGTGGCACCTTCTAAGCCCTACACCATATTTCGTCTCAAAATGAAAGTGTGGCTGAGTAGGAATACAACACTTCTTCTTAAACAAGGTTTTTATCCTTTTTAAAAAATATATATTTTATTGATTTCAGAGAGGAAGGAGAGGGAGAGATAGGAACATCAATGATGAGAGAGGATCACTGACCAGCTGCCTCCTGCACGCCATACACTGGGGATCCAGCCCACAACCCGGGCATGTGCCCCGACTGGGAATGGAACTGTGACCTCCTGGTTCACAGGTCAACGCTTACCCTGGCCAGGTTCTTTTCATTTCTTTGATGAATATTCACCTTTGCTTAAAAGTGCGTGAGACGTACTTGTGCATCGGTAAATACAGCCTCTGCCCACGACCACTGATCTGATCGCAGAAGCGGTGTGTTCAGGCGGTGTGGTTAGTGCAGTGGTTCCCAATCAGGGTGCCTTGGTCCCAGGAGGCCGCATAAGGGCTGGAGACAGTCTGATGATCATCACTAGGGGGCGCCTGCTCCCAGTCTGGGCAGTGAGAGGTCTAGGATGCTGCGGGGCATCCCACAAGGCACAGGACTGCCCGACAAGATCCCCTGGCCCCAGGCATCAGCAGCGCCCAGGCCCACACCTGACTGTGCTACACAGGGCGGAGCCAGGCGGGAAGCAGTGTCTGGGAGCCCAGCCCCCTTTCGGGAAGAACTGGGGAAGGCCTTTCCTCGGTCTCGCCGAGCTCCCGCCCGTTTAAGGAGGCAGCGAGGCCGAGTAACGCATCCTTACTCGGCACCTCATGGAACTAGTGCGTCTACATACAGTCACGTGGCCCATCAAAATCTGTCGCCTCGTGGCCACTGTCCTCCTCAGTGATTCTCAATAAAACTTTATTGGGATGAAACAGGTTTCGTCCAAACGCCTGTTCCAGGGATTGGGCTCTGGCACGCCTCACTGGAGAACACCAGCCATTTTTGCTGCAAACCCAACACTTTACGGTTGTTTTTTCTTCTTCGTTTGGTCAAATACAAAGTAAACCACTGACCTGCGTGCCTGGCCCTGGCTGCCACGGGCGAATCCATCCTCCCTGACTTCTTCTCGAAGTCAGAGCCTTGGAGGCCTGTGTTATAAAAACCCAGGCCCCAGACTTCCATTTTCTATTATTATTTTCATATATATGTGTTGTTGGTTTTTTATTGATTTCAGAGATGAAGGGAGAGGGAGAGAGCGAACCATCAATGATGAGAATCACTGATCGCCTCCTGCACGCCTCCTACAGGGGATGGAGCCCGCAACCCCGGCCTGTGTCCTGACCGGGAATTGGACGGTGACCTCCTGGTTCACCCACCGGCCGCTAGCCGGGCAGGTCCTAGACTTTTACAGCCAAGAGCATCGCTGCTGAGCTCCAGGCCCTGCCGTCGACGACGCTGGGCGGAGTGACCTGTCGGCAGCTCCAGATGGCATCGCCCACGCTGTGCCCAGTCCTCGCCCTCTGCCCAGCCCCACCCTTCGAGGTCCTGTGGGCTCAGCGAGAAGAGGGTGCAGAGGGGAAAGGGGGTAGGTCCTTCAGGGGGTCTGTTTCCAGCACAGCAACTGGGAACTCGTGAAAACAGGGGTTCAGGGCCTCAGCCCACCGACCAGGTGGTGGTCTCGGGAGCTGGAACCGGGGACCCCAGCCTGGGAGGCAGCTTTCAGGTGAGTCATTGGGGGGTCGGTCCCGGGACATGGACCAGCCTCGAGGACGCCTGCTACCTGTGACGCCCAGTCCCCCAAACCTGCCCCCAGGTTCCTGAGACGACGTCCACTTTGCCTTGTCCACACACCCTGGAGCTCCAAGGATTAGAAATCCACTCGGTGCGGGGTTCCTGCCTCCTCCCGTGGGAGAGCCGGGCTGGGGGAGACGGTGTGTGCACAGGGGGTGGCTGCGGCCATGCAGGGACGAGGCTCGGGGGCCCCAGAGCAGGGCTTCCAGGGCTCCGTGTGGAGGCGGGAAGCTGCCCAGAGGTGGCTCATCTTTAAAAAGTCACCAGGTCCCTGCCGGCAGCCAGGCGGCCAGCTGTGGCCTCAGGGAGAGGGAACTCCCCGTCCTGTCCCCCGATGCGGTGTCCAGGCAGGCGGGTCGTACCAGCAGCGCGGCCTCTAACCTCCCTCAGCCACCGATGGAGACCTGCTGGCAGGAGGGTCTCAGTTCATCGCAGGAGAGGGGAGGGGGCCCCTCGCTGCCAACTCAATTCTCACAGAAAACCGGCAACTTCTGACGAGAGGGACAACAACCCGCTGTGCTTCCCCAGCGCCAACGTCCAAGCGCATTCTATGTCTTCACCAAACTCGTCACTTCTTTTAAAAACAATCATTTCACACAACGGGCTCCCCCTCCGATCAAAGAGCTCAGAAAGGCTGTGTTTCACTGAAGACACGCCACGTCTGCAAGCATGTCCCCTTCTGACACGGGACGCGTCGCAGTGTGCGCTGGGGACCAGCTGACGTAGACACTGTCCCTATCAAGTAAGTCTTTTACGTAAACCTTCACGTCCCCGCCCCGCCCGCCCCCCATTTCTTTTTTCCAAACTGACCCGCAGTTTTCTTGAAAGACAACATTAGACTAGTGCACCTGAGACACCGCCAGACTCGGATTTAAAAACAAATCCTCGCCCACAGCAGGCGCTGGCGGGAGGCGGCCTGTCCCCCGGGGTCCGGCCGGCGCTCAGCTGTTGAGCTCCACGGTCTCGTCAGCCTCCTCGGGATTCCTGATCATCTTCTCGTATTTCCTTTTGAAGAAGCCGAGCTGTGGGGCGGAGTGGAACGTTACGGCGATGGCTTCCTGAGTGGGAACCTGGACGCCCGGGCTGCCCCCGGGAACCGTGTCTGGACATGGGCGCTGGGAGGGGGTGTGGACGGGGACTGACCGGGGACCGGCCGTCAGGAGGACGCTGGGACCCAGGAAGCTGGCCTCCGTTTATTTGCAGTTGAACGGAACACGCAGGGTCGGATGAGGGAAGGGTGGGCACGGGCAGGCCAGGGAGGAGGCCGAGGAGATAAAAATCCTCCAGTGGTTTTCCAGGACCTGACTTTGCAATGATCTTGAAATGCCCTTTCTCTTGTGATGGAGGAGGCGCCACAGGGGACAAAGGCTCATGTTTGACCAGGACGTTAGAGACAGAGGCCCCAGGGAGCCTCGAGGCCCCGTGTCTTACCTTCCACAGAACAGCCACCAGTGCTAAGAGCAGGAGGATCCCTGCGATGACACTCCCCACAATGACCCCGGTGGGGACCTCAGCTTTCTCATGGGGCTTCGTGATCGTGATGGGAATCTGCCAACGGGAACATGTGACGAGGGAGTGACCCCACCTGAGCAGCAACAGGAGGACAGTCCAGCCAGCCACGCTCTAACCCCACGCATGGCGTCCAGGGAGGGGCCGGCTGGCTCAAGGCCCTGGGCCTCGATTACACACCAGGCAGTGAGCTCCGCCCATCCTGTCCCCACTCTCAGCGCCAGGAGGGACGCACTCACCGTGACCGTGTTCTCCTGGATCACGTAGACCTGCGGGTTGTAGGTGTTGATCTCCGCGGAGGCCGTGAGCTGTACCGTCTGGAAGGTCGCCTGCGAGGTGGGAAGAGGGACACGTTTCATCCCAGCGGGAGGACACGCATGGAACGCGATGCGAGGGTCATTCATCAACTTCCACGTGGAAAGCAGCAGAGCAAGTGACAATGTGAAGACCCCAGACGCTCAGTGTCCTGAAGCCGGGGACACGTGACGGGCCTGCACACGGCAAGTGCCCAGGAACTCCCACGTGGGGGTGGCGGCCCTGCGGCGGCCATCCAGACCTTTCTCCAGGTGACTCCACCTCAAAACACGGTTGCAAAGCAGGGGTGAGAAGTGACATTTGTTATCGGAAAGGCCACCGTGCAGCTTTCAAAAAACTTAAGTGTGCGGGAAAATTGCAAACTCCCTCCTTTTTTTAGAGACTCAGATACAGAGAACAGACTGAGGGCGGCCAGAGGCGAGGCAGGGGTAAGGGGGGGAGTGTTGGGTGAAAAGGCGAAGGGCCTGAGAAGCGGAGGAAAAGCACGAAGTGGAGGACACGGGCAGCAACATGTGATACCTATGTACGGGGCCAGGTGGGCACATGTGTGAAGCATGTGACTATCTAACCGCTGTGCTGTATGCCTGAAACCAACACAAAATAACACGGAGCGCAGACGGCAACAGAAACATAAAAATACCGACTCGGTACTTGTTATTTGCCTGCGTTAAGTGGTAGATGGAATGGGGCAGCGGGTTGGAAAGGGAAGAGAATGTTTCCTTTGGGGTACACGTGCCCTTGAGCTCGACCGTACGTGTCCACAGCGGCACCTGGAACCTTTCCTCATGCTGTGTCACAAGACTAATCATTTCAGGTTTCCCAATGGAGCCATTTCTATACAAAGCACCGGGTGTGGGGCTGGCCCATAGAAGCATATGTAGTGGACCCTGGTGGTTCCAGTAACCTACTATGACATAACCTTCCATGCATTCCTGGATCTACCATAAAATAAACCATTTTCATGGACACATCACTGATGTGCCTGTTCTGTTCTCTGTGATGCGAGCGCTGGGCCTGATGCTCACTTGAACTAGAACACAGTGTCCGGATCTGAGAGCTGCCCACACCCCCCTGGCTGCCAGGACTCGATTTTGGGGGGTTCTGGGGCACAGGGATTAAGGGACCCCATTGGCTGGGCTGTGTCTGGGAGCCAGAAGGGGAGCCGTGAGCCTCCTGTCCATGGCCTCCTTCCTCACTCTCCACATGGGTATTGCATCCGAAACTAACCCTGATCCCTTGTCTCTGAAACATGTCTTCCTGGGGGTACAGCCCAGCTGGCGTGGCTCAGTGACTGAGTGTTGAGCTATGAACCGGGAGGTCATAGTTTGATTCCCGGTCAGGGCACAGGCCTGGGTTATGGGCTTGATCCGAGTAGGGGGCGTGCAGGAGGCAGCCGACCAATGATTCTCTCTCATCATGGTTGCTTCTCTCTCTCCCTCCCTCTCCCTTCCTCTCTGAAGTCAGTAAAAATATATTTAAAAAAAATAAAAAGTGGTGGGTGCACTGGGCTCTCACCAGGGAAAGGGGGGGAACCAAGGTGAGTGGGTACCGGCTCCAGGCAGAGAGGAACCTGTAACAGACCCACCTGCTGGCAGGGGTGAGATCAGTGGTCAGCGGGGAGTTCCGGGAGGGGCTGAGCCACGTGCATTTGGGTCTGGGCACACTGGGTCCAGGTGCGGTGAGGACACAGGAAGCCAGACAGTCAGGAGGAGGCAGAGGGAGACAGAGCAGGGCCACCCCAGGGCAGCAGTGGGCACCGGCCCTGTGCCCAGGACTCTGCTGCCAGAGGAGGCTGCCTGGAGGCTGAGAAGCAGGCGCCTTCCGAGCTGGGCGAGCGCTGGGAGGGGAGGGAGCACAGGCCCCTGGGCGACACCTCGGCCCACAGGGCTTGACCCCTCGGCCATGACGGCCCACGGCCTGGCGCGCGAGGAACCGTGACTGGTAACTAGCGGGATACTCACGGCTGCGAAGGTGCCGTTCCAGATGCGCGTGGACACGTTCAGGAAGTACTCGGCCCGCACCTGCGGGTCGCGCAGCCAGCAGGTGACGTTCCCGCAGCGGGCGGCCCTGCAGTTCTTCAGCCACCGGGAAAGGGCAGGAGGTGAGTGCGGGCCCCACTCGACAGCCACAGACGGGGCGGGAAGGCTGCGGGAGCTGGCGGGAGTTCCAGCTCCTCACTGCACCCCACCCACCTGCACAGGCGTGCACCCGCCCCCCACGCTGCCCACTGGGAGGAGGCCCCAGGGTGAGGGGGGAGAGTACCCCTGCCGTCTAGACACCGTTTCTGACAAAAACACCCCAAACGAATCTGTGTTTATCAACCATTACCGGCTGAGCAAGTCACTGAATGCACATCCGAGAGGCCTCTGCCTATATCGCTCATGAACCATAACTGACAGAGGCTTCCCTTCCTTTAAAGGGAAGCTGAGTAAGAGAATCAGGAGCTGCCGAGGATCGGGGGGGGGGGGGAGGAACAGGGAGCCCTGGGTCAGGGCACCTGGACACAGGTCGCTGTGCACTTGCCCAAACCAGCGGCCTCTACAGCCCCAGGGGGAGCCTGTTGCACTCTGGACTCTGACTGGCATCTCAGATGCAGGTCCATCCCCTGTGACCTACGCACCATCCAATGGGGGCGGGGGGGTGGTGTCAGGGAAGCTGTGTCGATGTGGGGGTCAGGGGTGCACTGGAGAGTCTGTACTTTCCACTCAGTTTTGCTGGGAACCTAAAGCCGCTCTAAATATGGTCTATTTTAAAAAGCCTATGACCGTCATGTGTCCTAGGACATGTATGTGGCAGCGTACACACACGTCTGTGTGTGCATTGACGCTGAGGGCGTGGGGGCAGCTGTTTGTCAACGAGTGCTCAGCTGCTCTATTCCCGAGAACTTCGTGTCTCTGTGGTTTTTTGAGTCGTCATGTTTGATTTATGTTGTTCCCACATAGCGATCGTCATTTTGACACAATCAAACCATTTTCACGAAAGGAAGGACATGCTGAGGGGCTAGCATGTCGGCAAACCCTGAGACAAGCTTCTCCTGGGAATGTTTAGCTACTAGAGGTTGACCACGTGTTGCTGTAATTACACTTAAACAGGGCAAGACTGCCCCCTCCTCCTTACCTGTCCACCCCCCATCACCCCATAAGCAACTTCATCTTGACTCGAGTGTGCATTTCTACCCCTTGATTCATCCCGGCTGTGAAAGGCACACGGGAAACCTATGATATTCAAGGGCAGGGATCGGGGTGGCGGGGGAGGGGGGGAAGTGCTTCATTTCCAGGCGACTCTGACAAGGAATCCCCGGGGGAACTGATCACAGGAACCCGTCCTCACCAGGTCTGGGAGGTGCCGGAAATTTTCGCTCTTGAAAGAAACAGAAACCGGGGTCTGTCCTATTTTCAGCGGGTCCACGTCGGCACTGCAGCTGATGTCGCCGGCCTGCAGAGGGGGCAGCATGTCAGTCTAGGAGGCCAAGTGATTAGGCATCCTACTGTCGCAGGTCGGGGCTGCGGGGGGGGGGGGGGGGGGGGGGGGGGGGGGGGGGGGGGGGGGGGGGGGGGGCAGGCTGGCCTCACTGCCCACCTGGGCACTTCTCACTCTCACTAACATCACCCCGAGCTCACGTGGTCCTGCCTGACTCGGTGGGGCTGCTGGGTCCCAGAGCCCACCTGCGAGGAGACAAATTAGCAACAAGAACAACAGACTGGCCATGGCCGGTTTGGCTCAGTGGATGGAGCGTCGGCCCGCGGACTCAAGGGTCTCAGGTTCGATTCCGGTCAGGGGCATGTGAGTTGGTTGTGGGCACATCCCCATTGGGGAGTGTGCAGGAGGCAGCCGATTGATGTTTCTCACATTGATGTTTCCGACTCTCTGTCCCTCTCCCTTCCTCTCTGTGAAAAATCAATAAAATATGTTTAAAAAAAAAAAAAAAAAGAACAACAGACTGAGTTGCCCGGCCAGCGTAGCTCAGTGGTTGAGCACCGACCCATGAACCAGGAGGTCAGGGTTCGATTCCTGCTCAGGGCACATGTCCAGGCTCAACCCCCAGTAGGGGGCGTGCAAGAGGCAGCTGATCCATGATTTTCTCTCATCACTGATGTTTCCATCTCTCTCTCCCTCTCCCTTCCTCTCTGAAATCAATAAAAATGTAATTTTTAAAAACACAAAGAATAGCCTGAGTGATTGAACACAGGGTCCTCTGCTGTGGAGCATTTTAGGGTTTTCATTTCCTGTCGTCCCTGCGCACCCGAGGGGCATCAGCTGCAGCTAAGCGCTGGCTGGCGCTGGCCATGTCGGTCTGAGTCGCGCTCTCAGCCCGGCTGTGAGGACCACTGAGCCTTAAAGACGAGCAGGTGCTGCAGCTGAGCCACAGACACTCCACTCAGTGCCCGGGGCCCGGGCATCGCCTCACTCAGACCGCGATGCAGGGACGGGCCTGAGCAACCAGGGGGAGCAGGGCAGGGCCAGGCTGGCAGGGTGCTGAGCAGCCGCTAGCAATGGCCTGCAGGCAACATCCCTCCTGTGGGGCTCGACCTCCCACTCCCTGGCCAGCTGACCTCTGTGGACAGGGCGCTGCGGGGGGACCTCCCTCTGCCCAGGAGGGGCCTCAGGAAGAGCCTCTGCCGTCTACACTGACATTCGCTTTCTCGCCACAGCACCCGCTGCTGAGACGAGATGGACATTAGGAGAAAAGGCACCTTCTCAGTCTCTGTCCACACCCGTCAGACGGGGCCGCCCCCCTAGCGGGGCCCACACCGAGGGTGCACGTTGCCCTAGGCACTCGGGTCGCCCTCACCTGGTCCGTGTGCACCGCCGACAGGTAGAGGAGCGGGTTCTTGTCCATGGTGAGCTGGGGGATGCGGATGCTGACGGAGGCCATGCTCACGGGGATGCTGCCTGTGGTCACCTGCGGGGACGGAAGGACACGGTTTCGCACCTGTCCTCACAGGTGGGGACCCGGTCACGTGGCCAGTGCGCCTGCCCTCCCGGAGTTAAACATTGCAAGACCCACAGGAATGGCACCCTCGTTACTCCTCTGGGATTAAAAGGGTCGACGCGGCTGAGGCATGTGACAGGCAGGCCGACACGGACTGCGCCCTCCACGCATGTTCTGCCGTTACTGCTCACAGACTCAGCGTCTCGTTAAGGAGGTCGTGGCCGAAGGCCATGCGTACTGCCTGCATCCCAGCACCTGCGCCACTAACCAAGGCTCTCGGAAAGACCTTTTTTAGGAATCATCCAGTTGCAGGGCTGAGCCGGGCAACGGGCTAGTAAGAGACGAACCAAAGAACACGGCCTGGACTCAGGGAGGAGGGTGAACTTTCTGACTTCCACGGTTTCTGCGCGGTCACCGTATAAAACAGTTTCTTTAGCAAGTTAATTTCTCTGTATGTAACTGACAGCAATCTTTAGGTTAATAATTGCTCATACCAGCTGACCATCGAACTGGAACTACACGTATTTCTAGATACTGCCCAGCATGACTGCAAAACATAGTCGTACACAGATGGTGAGCTCCTCAGCTAGAAGGCACGCGCACGCCGTCCCAGAGACTCTGCCTGCACCAATGCCAGTATATTCATTAACTTTCTGTTGATTAATGTTGAAAACTTTCTTTTGAAATATACCCCTTAGCCCTCACCCAGGACACACAACCATGCTCAGTGTCCCACGTTTACCCCGTCGCGGTCATCTCAGTGACTCTCAGGGGTGGCAGCTGGACCAGCAGTATTTCGTGACCTGGGAGGGAACTTGCTAGAAATGCAGTTTCAGACCCACCCTAGACCGGAAGCTCTGAGGACGGAGCCCCGTGACCACATTGTAACAAGTCCCCCGGGCGACAGGATGTCCACTCAAGTGTGAGAGCCACTAGCACATCTCCGCTTCTTTTCCTTCTGCTCCTCCCCTCCCGACTGCCCGCCTTCAGGGCAGGCTCACCGACCTTAACGGAGAAGGTGAATTTGGGGCCGATATCATCCAAGCTGTGCACCGTGGAAGGTACGTGCCCATCCGAGACTTCATAAAAGTTGATGTTGGTCGACCTGTTGGGTGATGTTGGTAAAGCAGACAGGTTAGTGTTGCTGGTCCTCTCGAAGCTTCATGCTACTCTTACTTTAGTATCTCCTGGCTCAGGGGACAAGCAGAAGCGTTTAGGTTTAGGGACAAAAAGCTAAATGAAAACAAGTGCTCCTTATGGCCCAGGGGCCCGTGGTCACGTCTCAGGCGGAAGCCATCCCTCAGTGATCTTCCTGCGGGAATCTCTGTGCTGTGTTATGACCGGTGGTGCCATTTCTAAGGAGAGCACCAGCGCATCGCTTCAGAGCTGGCAGTGGTGCTCTGTGGAGATTGGGCTACACGGACTGTGTGTCACCCCGTGGACACTTGTCCTCAGTGAGGGATGAGTGACTAATGGGCCGAGGGTCTCCCACAGGGTGTGGCTGAGCACAGCGATGGGCTTAGCGGAGCTCCGTCAGCACATTCAGTGCCCGGTGCCCAAGAGCCAGGACCCGCGACTCTGTCCTCTCCCCTCCCCCCCGCCTCTGGTTCTGAGACCACTCTGTGCTTTCGGTCCGAACTGGTCGGTCAGCCTGTGTCCATCATGAGAGCGGAGAACACCTGCAGAGGCTGACCCAGAGGTTCTGCCCGATGGGACCTCTTTGCTGAGGACGGCCTCCTGGGGTTCACAGTGCAGCCCTGTCCACGCCCAGGGAACCCCAACAGCCCGCCCAGAATGGAATGGAGTGCTACACCCCATCCTCCTCACTTCCAGGGCTGGGGCTGGACTCCGACCAGGGTGGCTTCGCTGGGGTGGGGGCAGGGAGAGGGTAGGAGACTGAGAAGCAACATTTATTTCCACCAAGTCATCTACCCTAATTATAGGATGCTGATTATATGTCCTAAAAAATTATAGCGGGCATTTTCTGCAATTGTTTTTGTATTTCTGTACTGAAAATACTGCCTTTCTCCTCTTTTTTCATGCCTTCTTTAGAAAAACATTTTTTTCCCCCAAATTCTCAAAAGGAAAGTCCGTCAGAGGGAGACTTAAATAGACGTGGTGAGCGTCCAGGTTCTGCCTGTGAGGAAGCCGGACCTGTGGCCGCGGGGGAACGGGAAGCTGAGGAGGCGGGACAGGAGCCTGGCCCGGAGCACAGGAACCCTCCACCTCCAGGCCTCGGGGGGCCGGGGCAGCAGCGTCTAAGCTGGTTAACGCGTCCTGCTTGTGTGTTAGAGAGACCTGGCCATCTGTGACCTCGTGTTCCTTGCTGACCTAAGTGCAGGTCAGTGTGTGTCTGACAGCAGTTAGCTATACCGGGCACCTTTTAGAAATAATTCTGCTCTCACCTACTCCCCCCATCACATCTGCACAACAGAGCTGCGCATTTAGACAGCGTCAAAGCGGTGGCTAAGGGTCACACTCAATCTTTGGAAAGGACATTTTTTCACCAAAAAGGTGTTTGTTTAAATGTGTTTCCCCCAGCATTGCTTGTGATGATTAGACACTCGCAGGTCCCCCAGCTCTACTGTGACACCCTGGCAGGCTCGCTGCTCACTTGAGGGCCTACGGGGACGTTCTCCTGGGCTCTACCCGAAGGGCTGCTCCCCTGCCCGCTGCAGGGACCCTCCGTCACCCACCTGAGGCGCCCAGGGCTTCTGGGGACCAGTTTGTCCTGGACCGTGTTTCAGCTGACAAGGGAAAATGTTTGAATTCACATTCTGCGGTAAAGAATGAGCATCCGGCCCAAGCCAGCGTGGCTCAGTGGTTGAGCACTGACCCGTCAGGACACATGGCCAGACTGGGGGATGGATCCCCAGTGTAGGTGTGCAGGGGGCAGCCAACTGATGATTCTCTCTCATCACTGATGTTTCTTATCTCTTTCCCCCTCACCCTTCCTCTCTGAAATCAAAAATGTTACCAAAAAAAAAAAAAGGATGAGCATCCAGAGGATTTTGGAGTCAAACGTGCTATAAACCGGAGTTCCGGCAGCGCCCGGAGGCCACGGCCCGCCTACCTGGTGATGTGGATTTCCGCGTCGTACAGCAGTCGGACGGTGAAGTTGGCCGCGTTGTCTGCCTCGCCGGCTTCCTCACTCTCGCTGTGGAACCAGCATTAGGAAGTTACTTGGAGGGAAATATTAGAAAGGCTGTCCATGCGCAACTTAGTTATGTTTTACCTTGAGGCTTGGAAACTGACAGATGCCCGGTTCTGAAGGTTCTGAAGGTTGAAGTCGAAGTTAATCGTAAACGTCACCTACATACAGAATTAAAATTCATCACTGTGTGACGCTCCGCACTCAGGGCCAACATGGAAAAAAGTTCCCCCAGAGAGCGGACGCCCTCCGGTTGGATGTCGAACTGCATGCACCGCGAGCTCCCACGTGTGTAGCACGTGTGGCTGCTGGTCCGCCTGGCGCACCTGCCTGGCCTTCAGATTAGAAGGGCTCGACTCTCAGCGCCTCCCGCCAGCACGGGCTTGTCCGGGCTTGGAAACTTTGTGCTGATGTGAAATGTGCTCCTCAGGGGTTAGCACGTGACCTCTGAGGCCCTGGGTAGCGCCCTTAGACTCACCGTTGGTCAACGCATTCAGGAAAAAAGAACTTTCCATGCTGTGTGTGCTTTTTGGGATGCACTGCATGGGGGAAATCTTACTTTTTAAAAAACATGTATTTCTTGATTTCTGAGAGGAAGGGGAAGAGAGAGAGAGAAACATCAGTGATGAGAGAGACACATGGATTGGTTGCCTCCTGCAGGTACCCAGGATGGAGCCTGTAGCCGAGGTATGTGCTCTTGACCGGATCAAACCTGGGACCCTTCAGCCTGGACCTTCTCTCCCCTTAGCCAAATCAGCGAGGGCTCACTTCTATGAGTAACTTAATGGGGACATTCAGATTCTAAACACGTCCTCCAAACAGGCAGGCGGCGGTGCTATGATGCCCATCAGAGGTGACACCTCCTGAGGTGGGCAGCCTGTGGGTGGGTTAGGCTAGAGCTGAGGGGGCTGGCATGGGTTTCAAGCTGAAACGCAGCTGGTACCTGCTGTTCTGGCTTCAGTGCGGGGTAGCCTACATCGCAGGCCACGGACTTCTGAGAGGCAGCCACCTGGCACGTCACTTCCGTCCCGTCCACCTGAACGAGGAAACATGAGCAATTAGTATGCGCCGTGCATGTGCAGGCACACCCATGCTGAATGACGCACAGCACACGGGCACGTTAGCACTAAGGCTGGTACACACTACAGAGACCTACTGTCCCCAGGACTTAGCATCCTGTCTTCTCCAGGCGGTCAAGGCGCTATTTCCGTTGCTAAGCAGGACATGCAACAGCCACGGGAGAGAGGCCAGATACTTGAATTTTCCCCCAGAATTGAGTTAGTAGCTCTTATATTTCATAAGCACAAAATGATTGTGATCCCAGATGGAATGCTGTCTTAAATACATATCTTGCTCTTAATGTAGTTGAAGTTTGTAGTTTCACGAGAAGAAAACAAAACTGTATGGTGGTGTTTATTAATATTCCTTAAATAATTTCGAGACTGTTTTTTAGTTTTCCTCTTTAGAATAAGCTGTCACTTTGCACAGGAAAGTTGAACACCGAAGTCAGAGTGGGTTAGGACGCTATGTCTGTGAAGTTCGCATTGCCTCGAGCTGGATGGGGCCGGCTCACATTCTCTCATCACAGGCAGCTGGCTTGGAAAATCTTAGCTTTTCCCTCTCCTGTTCCCTGCGCGGTGGCCGAGGGGCCAGGGGCATTCGCGGTCAAGTGTGCCCCTGGGATAGTCATCAAGCTGACACGATTAACTGACCTCGCCGGAATGCGTCCCCTGGCAGCCGCCTGCCCGGGCCCAGCTGTGGGAGGATCTCTCAGAGCAAGTGCATCTCGGAGCAGCTGAGCTCACAGCGGCCGAGGATCTGGCCCCAGCGGCAAGTCTCAGGGCAAAGGAAAAACTGACCCGCCTGCAAGGCCGGCCCGGCCGGGTGCAGAGCCAGGCAATGTGCTCACGGGGTTTAACTAGTTGGGAGCCACACGGTCAGGCCCGATGGTGTCCCTCGTGGTTAAAGAGTTTCTCTCACAACATGGAGGACAGGCCTCGGGGGTCGAGCTGAGGGAAGGCATGATGGAGGTGTGAGCCCCCCCGCTTAGCCAGCACCACTTACCGGCATGGACCAGGAAGCAAAAAACAAGTTTTCTGAGAAATCCACACGGAGCCCAGTGTTGTACGCATTCTCCCTTTTGTTTTTCAGTGTCACTAAGAAGGTTAACCTTTTGTTTTGGTTGCTGACAATAAAGGGTTGTTCTCTGTCAAAAAAGGAGAAAAAGGAAAAAGAAAGGCATTAAGGGGGGAAAGGGTCAGTATTCAAACACTTCACTCGTTTAAAAAATAAACTCTTCAGATTCACTTCGAATACTCAGGAAATTGCTCAGTAAGAAACTGTCTTCACTACAAAATTGTAAGTGCTATTGGGCTTTCTTCTTTGTTGCCTATGGTACAAGTCGGGGGAAGGAACCACCCAAATACAAGTGGTTTTATAGTTCTCACTGTCTGACACCTGTACGAATGGCAGAAAGTGAAATTCAGATTTTAAAAGTCTCTATTAGTTATAGACATTTATTTTGTAGAAAATATTTCCATAAACATTCACTTGAATAACAATCAAATGTGCCTTTTATTTCTGTACTACAGGCCCAGTGCATGAAATTCGTGCACTGAGGTGGGGGGTCCCCTCACAGTCTGGGACCCCTCGCTCCTTACTGCTCGCTGCTCCTTACCACTCAGCTTGCTGCTCCTAAGTGCTGCCACGGAGACAGAAGAAGCTCCCGCCATCACCACTGCGCTTGCCAGCTGTAAGCCCAGCTTCTAGCTGAGCGGAGCTCCCCCTGTTGGAGTGCACTGACCACCAAGGGGCAGCTCCTGCATTAAGCAACTATCTGCTGGTGGTCAGTGCACATCATAGCAACTGGTCATTCTGGTTGTTCTGCTGTAATGGTCACATAGGCTTTTATTATATAGACTAGAGGCCCGGTGCACAAAAATTTGTGCACTGGGGGGGGTGTCCCTTAGCCCGGTCTGTGCCTTCTCGCAGTCTGGGACCCCTGGGGGATGTCCACCTGCTGGCATGCCTGACCAGCCTGGGTGAGAGGCTGATGGCTGTTTGCAGGCTGGCCAAGCCCCCCAGTGGGAACCCTCACCCCATGGAGATGTGGTCAGCCTGGGTGAGGGGCTGAGGGCCATTCTCAGGCTGCTCAAAGCTCCCACTGACGCAAGGTCCCAGCGAGGCTGGCTGGAATCAGGTTTCTGGGGTTTACTTATCTTTTATAATTGAAACTTTGTTGCTTTGAGTGGAGGCCTAGACAGGCAATGAAGCCTCCTGTTTGCTTCAGCTCCATGGCTTCTATAATTGAAACATTATTGCCTTGAGCAGAAGCCCAGCAGACCTAGGCAGGCAGTTGCAATGGAAGCCTCCTGTTTGCTCTAGCTCCGTGGCTGCGGGCCTCCATCTTGGCTGGGTTAATTTGCATACGGCCGCTCTGACTGGCTGGTGGGCGTGGCTTGGCTGGTGGGCATGGCTTAGGTATCTCAAAGTGATGGTTAATTTGCATATTACTCTTTTATTAGATTAGATTTTACACTAGGCTTTACTTTTTTTTTAAATTTTAGAGAGAGGAAGGTCGAACAAGAGAGAGGGAGAGAAAGAAACATCAGTGTAAAAGAAAAACATTAATTGGTTATCTCCTGTAAGTGCCCAGGTCAGGGATTGAACCCTCAACCTGATCATGAGTCAAACCTGCCTGATTGTGAATCGTACCCACCACCTTTGGGTGCACAGCACAATGCCCGACCCACTGAGCCACACAGAGCTTTACCGTGAAACTTACTGAGCAGCTGGCAGCTGGCGGACCTCAAGCACCAGGTCAGAGATGCACACACCGTCGTCCCCACAGTCTTTGTGGAAAGGGATCTACAGAGGGAAAGCAAGCCCAGTCGCTGGCACTCAGGAGAGCAAATGTGGAAGGACACACACAGCGTCATCCCATTTACATGACGCTCAGAGCCGGGCCAAACTAAGCCATGCTTCTGGACTATATACATGCTTAGCACCATCAGAAAGGAAGCAGTGATAAATGCAAAGTTCAAGAGGGTGGTTGTGAGGGGAGCAAGAGAAGTGTGGGGGTGGGAGTGTACAGGGGACATCACAGGTTGGGGTAACATTCTATTAAGTGGGCAGTGAGCACACGGAGTTTGCTGTGTTGTTACTTATTTCTCCCACAAACACCCATGGGTCCTACGGAGGGTGGCGCCGCCCATGGGCCAGGCGGGCCTAGTGCAGTGACCGTGGAGGATGAACTCTCGGGCTGCGTGGATCCTACATGCTAGTGACCTGTGCACGCAGTCATGGTATTTCACTTAGAGAATGAGCAGATTAAAGGCCACGTGCTAAGTGTCTTTCCCATAGCAGCCACGGTGAACCTGCCAGCCAGTCTGGATGCCAGGAGGGCCAACCCCACTTACACTGAAGACCTTGGCCCTCTCCGAGTAGGCCTCCAGGGCAGGGCTGGTGCCGGGGTGGGCCAGGCTGATGTTCACGAGGAAACTCAGGGCACTGACGACATCCGAGGGCTCCTACACATACACACACAGAGTCCATGTATTAGCACAGGAAGTGTTAAAGCAGAAACGGGCCACAGTGTTGTCCATATTAAGGCTCTGGCGTCTTCTCTTCTGCTCTAATCTGGCCTTTGCTTCTCCACTGAGAAACTGAAGTCAGGGGCTCACTGAACATCAGAAGCAGCAGTGCTTGGTTAAACTCCCCAGAACCTCACTGTGTGCACTAAGGCATCTACACTAATAAAAGAGAAACATGCAAATTGGTGTCACTCTGCTACACCCAAGCCACGCCCACCAGCCAATCAGAGCAACTATATGCAAATTAACCCAACCAAGATGACGACTGGCAGTCATGGAGCTGGAGTAAGCAGGAGGCTTGGTTGCCCCAGCGATGGAGGAAGCCAAGCTTCCCACCTGCCCTAGTCGGCTGTGGCCTCTGCTCTAGGCAACAAAGTTTCAATTACAGAAGATAAATAAATCCCAGATACCTGCTTCCAGCCAGCCTCGCTGGGAGATTGGGTTGCTGGGGGCCGTGGCCAGCCTGCAAACAGTCATCAGCCCCTCATCTAGACTGGCCAGGCACCCCAGCGAGAACCCCACCTTTATCTGGGACACCCTTCAGGGTAAACCAGCCTGCCCCAATCTATGCACCAGGCTTCTATCCTATATAATAAAAAGGTAATATGCAAGTTGACTCTAACAGCAGAACAACTTGGAATGACTGGTCATTATGACACACATTGATCACCAGGGGGACAGATGCTCAATGCAGGAGCTTCCCCCTGGCAGTCAGTGAGCTCCCACAGGGGGAACTCTGCTCAGCTACAAGCCAAGCTGATGGCTGCCAGTACAGCGGTGGTGGTAGGAGCCTCCCCCACCTCCTCAGCAGCACTAAGGATGTCCGACTGCAGCTTAGGCCTGCTCCTGCTGACAAGTGGACATCTCCCGAGGGCTCCTGGGCTGTAAGAGGGATGTCTGACTGCCAGCTTAGGCCCAATCACCTGGGGAGTAGGCCTAAGCCAGCAGGAGGACATCCCCCAAGGGTTCCTTAAAAAGGAATGCAACTTTCCTGAGAAGAAAATGTCCACATAAAATTTCCTGTCAACTACACGTTCTCCCTGTTGACCATCTTTTAAAGCACTCTGTCCTCGGCGTCTTTGAGGGTTTTCTATTTAGCCCCATTAACCGCAACCCCAAATAAAATGTAGTGCCCCTAAGTGAGTAACAGTCCATGACCATACGCATTGGTGTGCGTTAGCAAGGTGAGCATTTTCTGGCTCCTAAGTCTCCCTTTTGGATTTTTACCATTTATTTGACCTCAGGGAGGGATGGGATGAGGGGACCCTCACCTGTATGTGGATGGCAAACTCAGAGCAAGTCTGTCCTAGACCAACGATGGCATTCTTCTGCAGGCACCGGTCACTGTTCTCCTTAAACAGCCCCCTGGAGGTCACGCGAGATGAATACAGGTCCGCGTCGATGGTGATGTTATAGGTGATGGCTGTGATAAAAGTCATAAAAATGTTATGATAAAAACCTTCAAAGGAAAAAGCATCCCTGGTCCTACTGTGTCTTACTGGGTGAAGTCTCTCACTTCGAGAAAATTTGATAACGGCTTTTACATTGATGGGCTGTGAGCCATGGACGGCCCTGTGCAGCCGTGACGCTAGCTCTGGTAGGATGTGTGTGACTGTGGCTACAAATATGCGATTCAAAGAAACGTGGCTGGACGCAGGGGAAGAAAAGTGGGCGTGTCCCCGGGAAATCTGAGTGGGAGTGGCCAGCTTACTGCCTCGCACTTTGGTTTCTAAACATCATTCGTAACACGATGATGTGAAAAGGAAAAACACGGTTATTGAGGGCCCGCAGCTGGACATTGCTTTTCCTTCACGTAATTTTTCCCACTTCTTTCTAGTTCATGTGGTCCTCTTATATTTTATCCATCTCTGTTAACCTCCTGACGTCACTGGAGCAAGAAAAGTTACACAACATTTCCAATAGATGTTTTAAAGGTAACCTGTATAATGAATGTTTTTGGAAGTCAAGTCAACTTTTAATATATTGAAAGTAATGCAATGAGAAGGAGTAACCCCAGACAAGGCAGTTGTCGCTATGAATAGTATCGTCTCTCTCAATTTTGGCCAGGCGGTCAGCGGACATGGTTGAAGGTTCCTATAGTTTAGACATTGGCTATTGCATCAGTTTCTGTCACACTGGTTTTTCCTTTCCTTTTCCCAAGATTGCTATTGTTCTCTGCTCTACAGATGAGGAAATGGAGGTTCAAAGAGGTTGAACAAGTTGCCTAAAGTCATGCCGCTATGAACAGCGGCCTTCGGATTCACACCAAACTGTCTGATTGCGTTCATCTATCTGTTTACACTTCATGAAACACCTGTAGGAACGACTGGTTTCTAATGTTTAGGGCCAAAGACTGGAACAGCAGCAAATGGATGGAGTCACTTAACCGAGGGCGAGACCAGCTGCTGAGCCACTTCGGGAGATGAGGGGAGACGCGGTGGGTAGGACACACGAGCGAGAGGATGTGGACCTCGGCCAGGCCCTGGAAGGTGACCCGGCCTGCCTAGGGGAGACTGCATGTGCCCAGGGTTTCACCCACTGTCTCCTGCTGGTAGGACACATCTCACACACGTACCAACTTCTCTGCTTCACTTTGCAGATTGAAAACATGGGCATAAACAATACATTCCTTTGCATCTTCTCATGATTTCATGCTTATTAATTCCTCAAGAGCAGAAATCACACTTGGTTCTTGTATGGAACAGGTCTGCCTGAGCCCTCAGTTCCTGCAGGAGGCACCCAGGGTAACTGTGTGAGCCGAGGTTGATGGGGGACCCGGGCAGGAGACACTTGGGGGACAGAGTGGGGAGAGCCTGCGATCATGGCCTAGAGGTTACAGCCCCGGGTCACCCTCCAGAGATGATGAAGGAAGCCCTACACCATGCTTCCCGCCGAGGCACCCATCCCCAGCACCGCACCGCGTGGCAGGTGAAACGCGTGCAAGCTGAACCCGGATTTCCGTGGGTCCACGAACTCCAAGTCTGAGTCCCACTCAGGACGGGCGCCCTGGGAGCACACCCCGCTCCGTTCACATGATCCCAGCCCCACTCACCCACGTGGCTGCTTGGCGTGGCGGGTCGAAACATCGCCCACAGGCAGAGTTTGAGGCGGATCTCCGCATTCTTGTTGAACAAGATGATTTTTTCTGGTGTGAACGAAGCATCTACAGACACATCAGCAATGCTCTGCGACCTGAAAGACACAGTGGAGACAGACAGATGGACAGACCGTCAAGTACAAGTGTGCTAACTTCATGGGGACCAGTGCCTGCAGGGTCCAGCCACCCCCCCGCCCCCGCTCCACACACACACACACACACACACACACACACACACACTCTATCTGGCACCTGGCAGCACTCCAATGAAAAGCTCTGAGCTGGCGCGGGGACGATGCTTCCTGTTTGTGACAGTGGCACCAGCACAGTCACCTTTCACAGTGTTGCTTTAATGAGTGCACGCGTGAGCACGGGCCGGAGTCTGCAGGCTCTCTGCAGAGGGGCACACGGTCCTGGCCCAGCTGGACGCAGTGACATTTATTTTCTCGTAAAGACAGGGGACGAGGGGATGAGGGGCAAGGGGTAGGGGCAGGACTGAGGTGTGTGCTTGTGGCAGTTTCCTGTTGCCTCGGTGAGGGGCAGCGAGTCCTTAGAGCTAGCATGTGACCACAATGCTGGCAATCAGCCTGATACTGGGAACTGGGGAGGAGGCCACCTCAGGCAGGGGCTGCAGACTCGGCCTGCCTCTGCCCTTGAGGGCCTTTCCCACATGTACCCCCTCGTTGCTTCTACGCCATCCTGTGAAGTGGGTGGGACACTAACCATCTCCACTTATCAATGAAGACGTCTGAGACAGAGGATGCTGGTAACTGGCCAGTGTGCTGAGTCACACTTAGAAACAATAGCAGGTGAGCAATCAGGACCGTGGTCCCCTCAGCCCCTGGGCAATGGAATTTGTATGTTATCCTGTGACCCCTTGGGCACACCTTGACTATTGACAAAGCAGCCAGTAGAAATCAATGAATTCCCTGTCCCTAAAAGTACTACAAGAAGATACAGAAAACATGTTTGTTCCGTTTCAGGACTTGAGTCCATTGAAAAGGTATTCCATCATGAATCATGCCTCTCCCAGGCCCTGACAAGCAGGCACAAAAGGCCTCGTAGCAGAGACGGGGGGCCACAGGCCTCAGGCCCCGGGGAGGGTTTTCTGTGAGTCCGACTCTTGGAGAAGCTAAGCATTTCTGCCAGGAGAGAGGGCACTGATTTCAGTTATCCTGTAAACTTGTTTTCTGAAACTTATTCTCAGGAAGTCGCCCAGAAAAGCCAGTCTCAGCACTTGAAGGAAAAATGGCACTAACCTACTTTGGCTGAATGTCAATAATTGATTTCATGTGTCTTGACTGTTTTGAAGAATCAATTCGCCTTCCAAGGAAAAGGTTTGGCCATCACTGACTACACTGAAGGGAGTGTCACAGCAGAGCAGGGATACAGCCCACCAGGGACGCTGCTCACCAAGAGGGCATGACAAAGTTCACTGAGGTGTAATTGCTGACTGTTTAAAAATCAGTCATTTAGTCCTTGCTGGTTTGGCTCAGTGGATAGAGCGTTAGCCTGCAGACTGAAAGGTTCAGGGTTCGATTCTGGTCAAGGACACAAGCCCGGTTGTGGGCTCAATCCCCAGTAGGGGGTGTGCAGTGATTCTCTCTCATCATTGATGTTTCTATTTCTCTCCCCCTCCCCCTTCTGCTCTGAAATCAATTAAAAAATATATTGGGGGGAAAAATCAGTCCTATAGCCCATGCAGTGTGTCTCAGTGGTTGGTTGTCAACCTATGAACCAGGAGGTCATGGTTTAATTCCTGGTCTGGGTACATGCCCGGGTTGCAGGGTCGGTCCCTGGTGGGGAGTGTGCAGGAGGCAGCCAATTGATGATTCTCTCTCATCATTGATGTTTCTATCTCTCTCCCTCTCCCTTCCTCCCTAAAATCAATAAAAATATATTTTTAAAAATTAGTCACATAATTATGTTATCACACCTTGTATTTTTCCAATGGTATGATACTCTTAACTGGTTTTAACTGATTTTATTCAGTAAATATATTTTCTTATTTTTAACGTCTTCAATGTGATCTTTCAGTCTTATTTTTCCACATAAAGATTTCATTAAGACACTGCATTTTGTTTTTTGAAAGCACGAGTGAGATACTATAAATAGTGTCATCAAACTCAGAAACAGCACAATGTCAATGTGCAGCTTTTCTGTTCCTGACGTATCTGGACATTTAAAGCACAATTCCCAACAGAAGAAGTGAATGAATGGTCGAACTGCGTCTTCTTGGGAACTCTTGATGAAATTCTCCATTTCTTTCTGGTCCCATTCCCTCACCAGCCCCACACGTTTATTTCTGTCCTTGACCGGCATGGCGCTTGAACCCCTTATTGTCCCTGCTCTTCAGCTTCCACTGGTTCAGCGAGGGGCCACCAAACTGACACAAGGGCTTCCTGTTCATGACAGAGAGTTCTAAAAGGTGCCTCTTAACCACACGCGGAGCTGCACTGCGGGCTGGGAGCTCAGTCTGGTTAGGGCACCTCATGAAGCTTCCTGCTGGGAGCCAGCGAGGGCTCCTTGAGATAATCTTCCACAACACCCTGGAGACCATTTCCATGCCCTTCTACTCACCACAGGGAAGAGATGCTGGCTTCTAATGGGAAGCAAATGTTTTCTTCTCCCACCAGGGAAAGCAGTCCTTCCTTTACAAAAACCAGTGCCCTGGAGTCTTAGATAATGCACGTAGCCCTTCCGAGGACCATCAGGGAGATCCAGGTCAGCATATGGCCCTTCTGAGGACCACCAGGGAGATCTAGACCAGCACATGGCCCTTCCCCAGGACCACCAGGGAGATCTAGACCAGCACATGGCACTACTGAGGACCACCAGGGAGATCTAGACCAGCACGTGGCCCTTCCCCAGGACCACCAGGGAGATCTAGACCAGCACGTGGCCCTTCCGAGGACCATCAGGGAGATCTAGACCAGCACGTGGCCCTTCTGTAGGCCCTGAAGGGTGATCTGCCCAACCACACTGGCCCTGCTTTATTAGCTGCTCTGTGTCTTCCTCATTTACTCACCAGAGCTGAACAACTTGTCCAAAGGCACCAATGGACACATCAGTGATGGAATCCCCATTTAGGTCTCCATAGCCATCCAAGGACCTCCCGAAGTACTGGAGCCGGCTCCGGAAGGCTCTGTCAGATCCCAGGATTTTCTGAAAGGGTACGTTTGACATGCAATTATAGGGCACAACAACTGGAACATGAAAAGGCACCTTCTACATGGCACTGTCATATTCTCTACACAGCCTCTTCCCAGGTTGCCTTATCCTATATAATAATTCCTATATAATAATAGGGTAATATGCAAATAGACCGAACGGCAGAAGCGAACAACCAATGAAAGGGTAATATTCTAATTAATGACATGCTAAGGCTGCTCAACTGCTTGCTATGATGTGCACTGACCGCCAGGGGGCAGATGCTCGGACCGGTAGGTTAGCTTGTTGCTGGGGTCCAGCAGATCAGGACTGAGCGAGATGGGCCGGACACACCCTGGAGCCCTCCTGTGGTCCCTCCCCAGCCTGATCGTGGACTGGTGGGGTCCCTTAGCCTGGCCTGCACCCTCTCGCAATCTGGGACCCCTCGGGGGATGTCTGAGAGCCAGTTTCAGCCCGATCTCACAGGCCACTCTCCTTGGGAGAGTGCTAGTAGCAGGGTTCATGGCTGGTGAGCACTGCTGTGGTAGCGTGAGCCTCTCACGATCAGGACTGACTGGGTGCCAGCCCGTGGCAGGCAAAGTGGGGCCAGGATGAGTGGAAGTGGCAGGTAGGAGCTGCAGGTGGCATTGGACTGCGGGGTTTGGCCCAATCCCCACAGGCCACCCAGAGGGACCCCACCTGTGCATGATTTTGTGCACCGGGCCTCTAGTTCTCCATAAAACGCCACTGACTTTCAATCTCATCGGATTGTTTTATCATTCTTGCAGCCACACTTTCACCAGAGAAACAACATGAATCTTTTCCCATAAAACCACAAACCAGCATGAAGCAGTGAAGAATTAGTTGCCGTGGCAGGATCTGACGCAAAGTCAGGTCCCAATTCCCATCCTCCCTCACCTCCCCGCCTCTCTACTCAAAGCTGCCTTCCCAGCTAGGCCTCCTGGGTCACTCTCATCCCTGAAAATTAATTCCATTTCATTTAAAAAATTCCTTGTTATTTACTACTACCCGGAACACTTTACCCTATTTATCTTATTTTTCCTCTGCCCCCTCCGCAAAGACCAGAATTTTGTCGGTCCTTTCTTTGCGACATCCCCGCAGTCTAGGGCAGCCCTAGCACGCCATAGCAGCTCCCAAATGTTTACTGAATGAGTGAATAGCTCCGAGATGAGAAGGTGGCGTGGATGGTCCCCACGCTCCTCCCCAGCCAGGCACGATGATGGCCCCTGTGCACACATCACCTTGGACGCCACGGGTTACCTGGGAGAACTTGGTGCGGATGGTGCCCCCGTGGCCGTTGTAGATGTACACGGCTCCCGTGTTCTGATGCTCCAGAGGCGACCCAACGATCACGTCATTGAAGCCGTCCATGTTGACGTCCGAGAGGGCGGCGATCGCGGAGCCGAACCTCGAGTTTTCCACGCCCTCGGGGCCTTCCAGGAACTGATGCCAATTCAAAATGCCCTTGAGAAGGGAAGAGGAGTGAGTACAGCGAACCCCACAGCTTCACAATTACAATTCACAGCCAGCGATGGCCACACCCACTTGCAGATGGGTAAGGGGAAAGGGTTGGAAACCTAGAATTCAAAATCCTCCCGTTACGATCAGAATTATAAGCAAGACTTTTCGTAAGCAAGGTCATGGGAATCTGCTCATAAATCAAGGTGTGAGAGGGTGATTCTCTTTAGCAACACAATCTACATAAAGACATTCCTCTGTCTGCTCTTTTCCTCCATATTAATATCTTCACCTGTTTCTATACCTTTGATTTAAAGGGTTTTTTTGGTGAAAACCTATTAATATTTTGAATAAAATTAAGGTGGAGACAAAATAAAGTGCAAGATCTTAATTTAGACCTTTACGGAAAAATTACTGAACCGTGGCTTAATTTTCGTGGTGCAGGAAGTGAAAAACGAGATCATTCACATCCCAGTGTAAGAAACACTGAGCAGTTCTACCCAAAGAAAAGACCGTTCCTTGTAAGAGACGCAATTGTTTCTTCAGATTTTGACATCAAGAAAGGAAGTATTTCATGGCCTCACAAGAAAGCCACGCTCCTCAGCAGAAACCAGGTGATGCTCGTCCCCTCCTTGATCACACTCGTCTAGAAATCTGCGTGTCACTAAGTTCGATAAACTATTAGGAGATGGTCTCACCTGCAGCCATTAATGATTACTCAGAATAGCTCGCCAGCAAGGAACAGTTACAAATCTGGGATCTGGGAAACCACGTAGCTCTGCCCTTTCCTTCCTGAATGCTCAGCTACACGTTCTTCATGTGCTTTAGAATAGCTTTACTTGCTTCTGTGGAAGGGCTAGTTTTTTCATTAATTTAAATAAATAAGGGAGGACAAAATATCACAACAGCTAAGCATAATACTCACTGTGCTAACATCAGCGTCTCTTGCCCACCCCTCCCCTCTGTGGCCATCGGAGTTTCTATGACCCTGCATTTATGTGCATAGATTTAGAGAGTTCAGCCCACCAGCTGGAAAGATGGATTTTCCACGATGGCGCGCGCTACGTTTGATGTGCAAGGACTGGAAAGTTCCGGAGTTGGATGTATACCTAAACGTTACGCGAAGCAATGGAATTTCCTGGCGGCTGATGTGCAAAGCATCCAGGGTTATACGGGGGTTTCCAAGGGGCTGGTACATTTGTCTATTTCACTGTAAAAGTTCACAAGACAGATTTGAGCTGTTATTGTGATCTCTTTACAGCAAAGACTAATTGGATAGGACACTGGAGACATACACAGGCGTTTGTATGTATTTTAAAATGATGTGCATTTACCACTTCATGTATCAGAGAACATTCATGCAAAGACCGCATGGAAAATGTCAGTGCACAGCAACCTCTAGGTTCTAGGTTCATGTGACTTTAAAAATGATAACCGAACGGTGACATCCTCCAAATAATGAAACAGAAACACACTATACATGACAATCATCCTTCAATAATAGACTTTCTTTCAACAAAGGCAAAAAGGCAGGCTACCTTTTACTAACCAATACTAGTCCCCATTAAACGAAGGCCGTGTAACCATGTGTTTACCTTTGTGATGGTGAACAGGTAGACTTTTCCCTCCTCTTTCTTCAGGTCGTTCATGAACATGGGCGCAGCCACCAGGAGCACGTCTGTCACGCCGTCCTTGTCCACATCCACGGAGCAGAGCACGCTTCCAAAATAGGACCCGATCTGAGGCAACGAAGCAGATCAGCCTTAGGATTCCTGGGACTCCAATACGCCTCATGTGACGCTGGCCTTTTATTTACTCATTCGACAACTGAGAGTGAGTGCCTGCTACTTGTGAAGTGCTGGGGACGTAAAGATGGATGACACAGCC
The DNA here is from genome assembly GCA_004026665.1 of Murina feae. NCBI lineage: Eukaryota > Metazoa > Chordata > Mammalia > Chiroptera > Vespertilionidae > Murina > Murina feae. The sequence continues at coordinate 46,600 of PVJC01007460.1, forward strand.
CCTTCTCAGCCTGTGCATCATCTACAGTGCAGGGTGCCCCCAAATCACCAAGAAAACTTCTTTAAAAATACAGATTCCTGAGGCCCATTTCCAGAGATTCTGAGGCCAGGCCTAGGATGTGGTCCAGAAGACGGAATTTTTATAAACACCCAGGTGTGTCTGCTGCTAGGGGGTCAAAGACCACACTTAGGAGTTAGAAGGGTGTGTTACGGGAAAGGGGGGAGGAGGAGAGAGAGGTGGAACAAATACTGTGCTTCCATGGAAAATATGTTATAATGCCGGAGGGTGCCAAATATTGCGAGTGAGTGCTGGCAGCCAGGGCGGCTTAGAAAGATGAGTGTCGCATGAATTGCATCTTAAGAGCCGCCAAGGAGTTTCCAAGTGGAGAGGAGGGGAAGCCTGGGTGATGGACGGGCCCTCGGCCTAGTCTGGGACAGAGGAGGGATGGCTGCAGAGACGAGGCCTGGAGGGTTAGGGCGAGAGAACGAGAAGTGAGAGATTTGGGGATTTGAATGTTTATCTCATCCAACTATTACTCAACGCATGTTGCTGTGTATACCTCGGAAGGATTTAGAAATAAAAAAATATCGCTTTCATTGCACTTGCATTGTTTAGTTTTTCTCAAAATGAAAGCACCCCTTTACAAAGTGGTAGAGAGGAGGGAAAGGAAGTGACCACGGCTGGTTTGGGTTCAGGAGGTGGAAGGCCTGGGTCTCCTTTTTCTGGGGAAGCCGACAGTGGGATCAGACTGAACCCCGAGAAGGGGAGTCTGTGGAGAGTCGTTTCTCCGCCTCGGGGGACAGAACTTCCGCTGGGTGTCGGGGAGCCATGATCTCATCTCAACCATGTGCCTCCCCCAAGGTCAGAGACGCCCAGTGAGTACACGGGATCTCCCAGCTGACCTGGGCCCTGTGGGCACCACTGGAACAGTCATGCCCATTTCTGAGCCCGAGACTGTCCCCCGTCAGAGGATAGCAGCAGGAAGGAGAGCTGCTCTCCACCCAGTGCATCGGAGCCATAGCAGCCACTGCCTGTCATTCTCTCTCTGAACCCTCGGCCCCCAGCAGGGTCGCCTCCAAGCGGCGGTTAGGTGCTGTCATCATGGCCTTACCAATCGGGGAGTCAAAAATACGGAGTGAGTCCAGCTGACGTGGCTCAGTGGTTGAGCGTCGACCTATGAACCAGGAGGTCGCAGTTCAACTCTGGTCAGGGCACATGCCCGGGCTGTGGGCTCCATCCCCAGTAGGGAGCATGCAGGAAGCAGCCAATCAATGATTCTCTCTCATCATCGATGTTTCTATCTCTCTCTCCCTCTCCCTTCCTCTCTGATATCAACAAGAATATATTTAAAAATATATATAGAAAAAAATAAAAAATAAATATGGAGTGGAAAGTACCCAAACAGTACAGGCTTTGCATCATCCCCAAGACTGGGTCTGAGTGACAGCTCAACCCCATGGAAGTTGTGACTGAGAAAGAGTCAGCCTCTCAGGCCCCTGTCACAGGATCTGGCCAGCCTCAGGATTGTTGTGAAGATTTCAGGAATATGCAAGTAAAGGCAGATGCCAGAGGAGCTGGGGCAGGCACTCAATAAATGGTAGTTTCCACCCACCCCCCCATCCACCCCAGCTGTCCCTGAAATTCACTTCCCCTGCTGAGTGGACTTTACCTGGTCGCCTCTGTGAGCCTGAATCACCGTGACATTGCCGTTCTCATTAACACTGTACAGCACTATCTGGCCCGTGTAATTGGCCCGAGGGGCGCCCGCGACAAAGTGGACCCCTTTTCCAGTAGAGATGGCCGCCACCGAGTAACCTGGGGGAGAAGGAGATGGTGGGTACCACAGACAGGCTGGGCCCCACAGGCTTACAGGGCTGGGGGAGTGGCTGAGCCCTTTCTCCATCCTGAGCATGTCACTCAGGGCCCATCTTCCTGTTTCCAAGGTGACCTGCTCCCACCCCTTGACCAGCAGCACTGCCCTGCGTAGTGGAGATCTACCCATGAAGCTGACCCGAGCTTCTCGGTTGTCCCCACCAGCCACTCATGAACCTGGCCCTCAACAACTTTCTTTAGTGAGTCACTAGGTGGATTTCAAAGGTAATGTTGCAGCCCCAGCTGGTTTGGCCCAGTGGATAGAGCATTGGCCTGAGGACTGAAGGGTTCTGTGTTTGATTCCGGTCAAGGGCACGTGCCCAATTGCAGGTCGATCCCCAGGAAGGGGCATGCAGGAGGCAGCCGATCAATGATTCTCTCTCTTCACTGATGTCTCTACCTCTTCCTCTCTGAAATCAATAAAAATATGTATTTTTTTAGAAAAGGAAATGTTGCAGAATGGAAAGAACACAGGCTTTGGAGTCAGTCCCCACTTCGAATTCCAGATCCGCCTCTTACTGTGTTGTTTACCTGTAGGCCAACCATGAGCCTCATCGACTCTAAAGCTACAGTGGGGATCCTAAGCTTCCCTCGGGGCTGTTGGAAGGACTTCAAAGTTCGGTTGATAGAGTCGGCAGCTCAGGAATTAACCCCTAGTAAGCGTTCAAAATCCATGGCTGCTTATTCCATGAAAGACAGACTAAGAACTCTTAATCTTATCAGACTGTCACTGTGCTCTGGCTCTCAGGAACTATCCATTTTGGAGGAATAACTGTGTCACAGGAATGACAGCCACGGGCGTGGATGGCCGGGAGAGATCGGCGGGTACGAGACAGGTCTCCTTAGCAGTTATGGTGAAGGTCCGATGGGCAGAAAGGGAACACGAACACTGTGTAATAAACACGTAAGTAGGTGACAGCCCCAGGACGGAACAGGTCCTGATGCCACGCGGGCTAGTGTAGGGGCAGCCCACGCTGGCGTGCGGGCCTCACCTAAGTAGGAGCTGTGGTTTCTGTCTTGCAGGATTTGGTCAAAGGCTTGTTTCGAGAAGATCAGGTGTCTGCTGGATGTCTGCTGCACCACGGTCCCGCTCCAGTCATAAGCCCCGACTGCACCCAGCATGAGGACGTCCTAAAACCACGGGAAAGGGAGGGTTAACACACGTCCCCTCTAACGCGGGAGAGGTCAGCGTAGGCACAGCTGGGGACACACTGTCCAGGCTTAAGGGGGGAAGCTCAGGACAATGAAGTGAGGTCATACACAGGTGTTGACATATCTCAGCGTTGTTTGAACGTATTTGTGCTAGAGGGAAAGCCTCCCCATGGGCTACGCGACCTCGGGCTCTAGTTAGTATGGCATATGGGTAAATCTTTCTAAGGAGCTGTAATCAGGGGAGTGCTGAGCCATATTCAAATCTCCATTCAAAGGCCCACAACTGCAAATGCTGAGCAGTTAGAGGGAGCCTGTCGCCTCAGGGATTCATGAGAGGAGCTCACGGTTGGGTATGAGGCCACTGAGAGGTGGGGAATGATGCTGATAGAGATAGGAGGTCAGCGCCACTGGGCGCTGCAAACACCGTCCCCCTCCCACCCGTCATGGGAGGTTCTCTCCAGACCCTTCTATGTTCAGCTGTCCTCTTGGCTCCTTCTCCAATGTCCCTCCATCATTTCTCTCCTGTCCCAGCTACTTGGAAATCGCACAGGTGCAAAAGGTGCCATAGCTGAGGCAGTGGATCCAACGTGAGGAAGTTCCCACAGGTCAGCACCAGTGTGGGGAGGGCAGAGGAGACAAGCAACTCTGCAGACTGAAGGGTCCCGGGTTCGAGTCCCGTCAAGGGCATGTACCTCTGTTGCAGGCTCCTCCTTAGCCCCGACCAATCGATGTGTTTTTCTCACATCTATGTCTCTCTCTGTCTTCCCCTCTCTCTCCTACTCTCCCTAAAAATCAATGGGAAAATATCCTCCGGTGAGGAATCACAACAGCAACAAAAAAACAACCCTGTGAAACAGGGAAGGGAAACATGATGAGCCTTCGTGTTTTAGGTGGCAAGTCGGCAACGCCAAGAAACTCGAGGACTGCCCGGCCGGTGTGGCTCAGTGGTGGAGCATCAGCCTAGGAACCAGGAGGTCATGGTTCAATTCCCAGTCAGGGCACATGCCCACGTTGCAGGCTTGATCCCCAGTTTAAGATGTGCAGGAGGCAGCTGATCCATGATTTTCTCTCATCTCTGATGTGTCTCTCTCTCTCTCCCTCTCCCTTCCTCTCTCTGAAATCAATAAACCACATTAAAAAAAAAAGAAACTCAGGACTCTGACAAGGAGCAGGAACTATTGACGCACAAGGTGGTCTTGCCCTGGGGGTCAGCCCAGGGCAATAGTGGGAAGGCATCTGATATACACACGTTTTCAGGAGAGTAATCCGCGCTGAATCCCACTTGGGACATCTGCATCTGGAAGTTATCTCCTCCTTGCACAGTGCCTGGGAAGTGACAGTTTCCAGAATTCTATCAGTCAGTGATTTTACATGAAGTGTTCAATCATACATGTACACAGGCACACACACACACAATGCTCTGATGATCAATCAAAAATATGGGGCTGGCAGAGTGGTGAGTCACTGAGAGTATGCCAGCACTGCATTTTTCTAATTTTGCAAGTATACACGTTCTACTCAACAAATTCAAGAATTTCAGAAACTATAAACAGTGTAAGAAATAAAACTCTTAGTCGTGAAAGCTACGTTCAGTGCAAAGAGATAAAACTGTTCACAGTTCTAACAGCTGTCCCCGAATTGCCCGAAGTGTTACCAATGCGATCGATGTGATCAGTAAGCTGCTCCCTAATCGTCCAGAGTGAAGCAGGACGGGGATTCAGATTTTCCCGTAATTACTGACATTGGACTATTTTCGTATGTCTACTGGCCATTTGTGTTTTATCTTT